>JAWPHD010008531.1:0-114101 GCA_037043455.1 Cyrtodaria siliqua | reverse complement strand
GGGGGGGGGGGAAAGTACTTGCCTCCGATTTCATTAAAATTTTGCATATGGACAGAGGAAAGATTTATCTACGCGTACATGCATTTGTTTTTATTCTCGCTTCTAAAATGACGAAATAAATCGATTTTGATTTAAAAGCGCATTGTTGGCAATTTAAACCTAAAAACAACCTAAATTCATCCCTTTGAAAAATACCTTTAACTATTAATGGGAATTACACGAAGTGTACACCAATTATGTTCGACCAATGTAGTTTGTGAATATTATTACTTTAACAACGATCTGTGATTGTGTTTTGTCATAATCACAGTTTATAGATAAGAGGTGTATAAATCTGACCAGTGAAAATTTTCCCAATAATGTCATTTTGTTATCGATTTTATCACGTGACCTTGTTTGATAAATATTCATACGCCATAGGGCTGGCGTTCCTACTGAGGACCAGTAAAAAATAACACTACTGATTCGTAGCACTGGGAGACTCTTTACAGTCGCCACACTACACTAAACGAACGCTAGTGTGAATGTTAATAAGTACTGATAAAGGTGATCCTTTGAGAGCAACTAACACAATTAAGAGAATAAAGCAGCAGTCTCGGTTTTATTGAGTCTGTTCATGAGAAGTAATATTGCAAAGGTTTTGGATAAAATAGAGGGTCGAAAAAGATCAATCAAATTTGAATACATTTTTCAGAAAATATTTAAAATATTAAAAATAAAAAAAGAAACAAAACCGATTAAAACAAAATCTACTAGAGAAAAGTATGATAGGATATGGAAACAAGTTCAAAAAGAATTACGACTGGATACCATGACCTTTTAACTTAATATTGTTCATATACATTTCCAGAGGTTCTGTGAAATTATCATTCTTTTGAATCTCTAATATTTTATTATCTGATTACCTCTTCATCATTTTCTAGTCCTATGGTTGTTTGGACATATGAAAGAAGTTGTTTAAAACTCCTATGATGTGTTTTTAACAAAGTATTTTTTTTCTGCTATTCTTGTTTTGCTTGCTAAAACAGCAACTACTGGAGGAACTGCGCCAACTACAGCCACGAAAACAGGAATTGTTGGAACTAATGCTAGAACAGCACAACAACCAATTATTCCACTGGCAATCTGTAATGTTGTGCTTATAATACCGCACAATTTATAACTGCGCCTGTAGGCAGCTACAAGTCGCGTCAAGTGATCAGTTAATTCTTCTCTGGTTTTCATGTATAATTACAGTTAGATAATAATTTAATCAAGATATTTAGAAAATATTCGCTCATGTTCTTTGGGTGATATTTTACCTATGTTTAATAATTCATCGATTATGCTAATACCTTTATTTATTAGCTGTGGACTATTATTTCCTGATTCGATACTTCCATATACTAACTCCAGATCATTAACCAAATCATCATGACTATTGTAATATTCAACATCAACACAACCTCCTAAAATCTTTTTGAGCTTTGAAGAACCTTTATGTATTGGTAAACCAGATAATTCTGTTAGTTTCTTAAAAGCATTTTGAGACAGCTTTGAATAAGTTTTTTTTATTATTGTAACGCGTTGTTATCAAGTCTATAAAATAATCGTCTAATTTTAGATCTAGCACAACTGCTTCTCCTTGTTTGGCAATAAGTTTGTGATGACCAACAAGCTTAGGTAAATCAATTTGTAACATTCCATATTGACCATCTTTGTCGACTTCGTAGGAATTTTTATTTTGTTGTAATCCCTCATCTGAAAAGACTTCACTATGCAGAAGCATTGCATCAATTCTTTTTCTATAATATTTTAAAGCTATTGACTCGTTTTCCAAAGTTTTTTTAACCTGTTTGTGTTGATCTCTCGCGGTTGCATCCTTTTCAATTTTAAGTTGTCTAGTGACTGTAGCCCTATCGCGACCATTTTGTTGGATAATCCCACTAACCTGTTCGAGTATGTCTACAAGTTCTGAGTTATCTCCAGCTACACTCGACGGTAAGGGTAAGTTATGTATATATATCACTTCTTTACCGATTCCAGCATCTAGATCACCAGTAGGTGGTTTACGAGTTGCTTCAGCAAATAACTGGGGTAATCCCTGGTATACGTATTGTTTTTGTACTTCCTCACCTATTGCTACTGGAAAAGTGGCTAATTGCTGACTTATTTTCGGAAGAAAAGCTAACTGCTCGGTTAGCTGTTCTGACTGACTTTTTATTTCGCTAGTTACAGGTTTAAATATTTCTTTCTACAAATCACGACTAGCTCTTTTTTCTAGTCTTTTTTGAATAACTTTATTTTCATATTCTTTAACAAGCTCACTCGCTTTTTGCTTTTTATCTGCTAATTCTTTCCATTTTAACAAAGACGTGTATAATATAAGGTTAGATTAAAATAAGATAAATTAAGATAAGTTAATATAAGTTAAGATAAGTTTTGGATCGGTTTAATTTCGCGCCTCAGCTGCCTTTCGCACTATTTTTACCGGTTCCGTCTGACTTTACTTAATGAATTGCAAATTGTATTAATTGAATTATATTAGAGAAATATTATGTTATTAAAATAAACTGGATTGATAAATAGTATAGAAAGTGTGGGGGGGGGGGGGGGCGGGGGGGGGGGGGGGTTCAGCGATAGTTTCATAGATTGGGTTTGCTCAAGTAACTAATAATATGTTTCAGGGCTTTTGGCCCAAGTATGCTATCATTTGTTTGATTTATTGATTGTTATTATTGAGATATTAAAGGTATTGTCTACTGTTTGGTTCTAGTATATATAGCATGTATTTTGTCCTATTATTATTCATAGATCATAAGATCAAGCCGTTGTGTGCGCTTACTGCTTTCCTTTTATGACATCAGTCAATATGTCTTTCAATGACGACACTATGCTACTTTATTTTAGCTTCTCATCAAGATCTAGTGCACTGATGTCGATAAAAATTTAACGAAGACGTATAACTGCAATCTAATTGTGCATGCAGTATGTTTAAACACATGAATATAGTACTTGGAACTATATAAATTATAAACTGCAACCAACTCTATAATGCCTGACTAAAAAACATGATCAATAGCGTTGTTCGTTATACCTGCCTGCGTCTCGTGCTACATGTATTGCTTGTACACTAATGATATTTTTCCTGTTACGGTCCATCCAGCATTGTAAGAACAATTGGAATCTACACAGGGTTGGAGATTTTTGCACACATGTTCAACTAGCGATGGTGCATTCGTTTATATCGGATTGGAATGAACATTGTTGATTTTTTGTTTTTATATTGTACTTGTTGTTCTAACTTTAGGTTGGGCGTTTCCATTACCAAGTGTAGAGACCACCCCATAATAGTTATCAATTCGTACAGATGTACATCTAAAATGGAGATATTTTATGTTGTTATGTGTATTTTTCTTACAGCCAATTGCAGAGTGAATAACGGTATTCGACAGGAATGTAAAGAAAACCATGTTCATGTGATAATCGGAGATTCCAACTGTCGCCAACTATTAAATAGTCAATTACAACTATTAAACAATCTGTTCTGTGTCAAATCAAACTGCCAACGATATCAATTCACGGTTTCACTTGTAAACCATACAGAAAAGTGCCACCGTGACATGTTGAACTGACAAAAATGAGGTTGTTAAGTATTTAAAAAAACGCTTGGAAAATATTTCAACAAAATGGCAAAACTATTCCATAGCCGTCTTGTTTTATAATACAATACAATACAATATTTTATTCATATAAATATTACATAGCATCATATACGCCTACAGGTGGTTCATATATATATATCCATGATACATAAACTACATGGCAAAATAATATCTAATTATGTAGTACAATTGATTTTTATACATAAGGTTATACAACTTAAGGGAAGAGGTTTTTAGTCAGAAGAATAAATAGCCTGACACATCAGAGTTTAAAAGAGAATAAATGGTAAAGTAGAAAGAAAAGATCAGCCATTGTTAAAAATAAAACAGAATTTGTGTTTCCGGTATAGGAAAAGAAGGATAAAAATATCGGACAGGGAAAGCAGCATTCGTTTGACAGTCAACCACAAAACACAAAAACAAACACGCAAACAGACAAACGAAAAGGCAAAAGTAATAAAAAAATGCAAACGACATCACAAACACAAAAGGGTTGACAATAGGGCTATCGCCTTGGAACGGTCATTTAACGGTCTTGAAAGACGACATTTAAGTGTTTTGTTGAAAGAAGAATCTCCATTTTTCGTTGTGCTGATTTAATTTAACATGTTTTAGAGCAATCTCCTTTTCTATTTCAATGTTTTTATATAAGTATCTTTAAATTCCTGTGAAAGAAATATAAAAAGGTCGGACAGGGAAAGTAGCTTTCAAGGAGGACACATACCACAAAACACAGAAACAAACACGGAAACAGACAAACAAGAAGGCAAACGTTTGGAATGGTATTCATACATGTATTTGAGTAAATCAAGTATTTTTAACAAATAAGTATAACATTGAGAACATATGTGTATTTATAATGGAATCTAAAAATCCAAATGTTATTATCTTTAAGTTTAAAAGACAGATGATTTACTTTTTCCACATCCATAGAGCAAACATTAGTATCTGAGGATACCAACGTTTTTTGTAAAGTTTTCAGGATGAACAGAGGAACGCTTTTCCATTGACTTTTTACGACCGCACACAGCACTAAACAAACGCTAGTGTGAATGTCAATAAATACTGAAAAGATGATCCATTGGAGGTAACAAACACAATCAATATTAAAACAAGCAGGTTTTTCATTAGTTGTGTTTTGGTTTTATTTTTATTTTTAAAACAATGAAATAACAAAGTTTTGTATTTAGTCCAGCTAACTTTATAATGTGTTGTTTTCGTCTTCATAAAAGTAAGATACTGTTCAATATAATAATGCTATTGAAAGAAAATCCTTTACTCGGGCCTCAATTCACACACCTGAGCTAATTGGTCAGCAATAAATAAATAACCTATCCATGCTTTTTCATTTTTTCAATGACAATTTGACGTCTTTAATTCAACGTGTAAATACCGCATAATTTTAACATACATCAATTATGTTTCTAATACAAATATAAAATTTAACGTGGCACAGTACGAAAGTTTCACAAAATATTTCCAAACTTTAAACACAAATATCATGAAGAGTTTTACAGATACAAGATTCATTCATGCCAAATCCCATCACAAATCTTATTTTCTTTTTAATGATAGTATTTTGCTTTCTCTTATATTTAGAGCAAAAAAAGAGTTTGACGGAAACTTTGACTATGTCAAAACCTTGATTTTTAAGAGAAAAGCGAAAAATGGTGACATTTTTAACTTTAAATATCTATTTATACAATTTCTTATTTGAAAATAAGCATAACTTATTACAATCCCATTTTGCAATTCACTATAAATCTTTTGAATGTATTCTCATCAAAATCAGTGAATAATTGAGAGAGAAGATAAAATAAAAAGTTAAGGTGCCACATGATATTTTGGTTACTTCATTGGTTGAGATAGGAAGTTTCCTACCTGTTTATTAATATGTCTGTGGTTCCCAACACAACAAAACAAAGAACCAGCGGTCGGTTGCACATAATATATATAATTTTTACAATCTATTTCTATCTGAGTAACATGAATAGCTATGGTGAATAGCATACATCACTGTTGAATATTGGTTGAGATATAAAATAAAATTAAATGGTATTTTACATCCCATTTACACATAGCATTTTGTTATGCTAGAACAAAACCCTCAGAGGGAGTTGAACTGACGTTTTTCCAATGCAGCAACACGGGGCAGAGGTCTGTAGCTCTAAAGCAAAGGCCTTATCCATTGCGCTACCGACGACGCAGAGATATAGAATGTATTGAAAACTAATCTTAACATGAATATGTGAACACATTTTATAATTTATATAATCTCGAAATATGTTTAATTTGTTAATACTATAATCTTTAATTATGAGATTCTAGAAGTTTTCATTTTAACAGTTGTCTTCTAACACACAGCAGCACGACATGATGTATATGGGAAAAGCGCAATAAACATTTTAGTTTTGCTTTAAATTGTTTTTTATCCACCAATTTCTTAAAAAAATAGACGCTTTATTTACCTCTAAGAAGTCCTCTTTTTGTAAAAAAAACATAATGCATAATTGTCATTGTTCTTAGAGATATCGGATATTGGCACAAAGTAACTACTTACCCGTACCACACGTTGTACCACTATAACCTTTGTCGCAGGTGCAGTAGAAGGACGTGGCATTGTTATTACAAGTTCCATTCTGACATGGTTTAGACTGGCAATGATCTACATGAGCTAAAATAATTAAATATATTTTGAATTAACATATTTGGAGAAAAGTCATACAGATATACTTGTAACGGAACAGTTGTTGCGAGAATAAACATATATTGTAAAGCATATTGAATGGTAAATATAGAGAAAACGAAAACTAATATCCCGGATGGGATAAATTCAAAATTAGTTTTAATGAGACAGTAAATTGGTAGATGTGTCACCTTAACGTCACACATGGTCTGGGTTGCTTTTAACATATATTGTTCGGGGCGCTTGTTACAGCCAAAGGTTTTTTCTGCAGTAGCTTGAGCAATTTGAATAATATGTACATCAATTTTATATCAGTAGAACTGGTATTTTAGTGGTAAATAAAAAATATCTTACTTTTGAAAATCGGTTGAGAAGTAAATAGTTTACAGCCCAAATGATTTGTGATGGTGCTTTTCCCATGTAAATTCCTTGTTGGCGTGACAGCAGAAAACTAAGAAATTTCAAATAACTTCAGTTAGCTTGCATATTTTACAATAACACTTTCAGGGTAATTTACGAATATCCAACAACTTTAGACCTTTTTTAGATAAAAATCCCCATCAAAAACAGCTTTCGCGCATGAAAAGTTTATTTATCAACCGATTTTGAATTTTGTCTAAAAATTCCAAAAGATTTTTGGCTAAAACAAGCGCCCCAAACAATAGTACGTATATACAATTTTGATCTGAAAAACAATATCATGTATAGCCGATAAATTATGTATCCTAAAAAGCTCAGGTGACCCAAAATGTGAAATAACTCTTAGTTAATTTGTTCTACGAGCTGGTTTACATTTACAATTTATTACAGTTACAAAAGGCGTTTCATAAATGTATCGTGTTTTTCAAATTCTCCTATACTTTTGAATCAAGAGCTAACCTTTTGGTATTTTCAATATGCATCCAATGAATTTGTTTAAGGAACTATTTCCCAATACTAAATGACCACTGAAAAGGCATGGAAAGCTTGTATATTTACTGCTAACACGCTACATTACCGATTAGCTCAGGTAGATAAACTGAGGCCCGAGTAAAGTTTTCTCTTTAAATAAGCATTGGTGTATTGAACAGTATCTAGGGTATAACAGTATCTAGGGTATAACAGTATCTAAGGTATAACAGTATCTAAGGTATAACAGTATCTAGGGTATAACAGTATCTAGGGTATAACAATATCTAGGGTATAACAGTATCTAAGGTATAACAGTATCTAGGGTATAACAGTATCTAGGGTATAACAGTATCTAAGGTATAACAGTATCTAGGGTATAACAGTATCTAGGGTATAACAGTATCTAAGGTATAACAGTATCTAAGGTATAACAGTATCTAGGGTATAACAGTATCTAGGTTATAACAGTATCTAAGGTATAACAGTATCTAGGGTATACCAGTATCTAAGGTATAACAGTATCTAAGGTATAACAGTATCTAGGGTATAACAGTATCTAGGGTATAACAGTATCTAAGGTATAACAGTATCTAAGGTATAACAGTATCTAGGGTATAACAGTATCTAGGGTATAAAAGTATCTAGGGTATAACAGTATATAATTATTCAAACTTTACCTTTATGAAGAGGAAAATAAGCAAATTAACGAGTAAGCTGTACTACATACAAAACGTTTTGATAATTCATTGTTTTTACAATAAAAACACACCGAAGCACAAGTAATGAAACACCTGCTTTTGTGTTTTAATATGTTGGCTTCATAAAAAAGCTATATTGCAACGGCCTCATCAACCGAAACAAAATTGGATGTCACCATTTTCTCATGCAGTTGTATCTCTAACAGTGACTTACAGTTACCTATACAAATGTTCTCCTCCCCCAAATACAACAGGATGGAAATAGGTCCTTCTCTTTATATGATGATTAAGTACCACGACAAAATTGGTATATCGATTATTATCTAAATTATGTTTTGTGTGTTATCTAACCAGGACCCAGAAGTATAAACTAATGCTATCTTACCAGGTGAACATGCCTTTTTATTACACAAGCTGCCATTGCAGCATTCGCCACACAATATTCCTGGGGCGCTAGTGAGGGCAAGACACTCCTAGTAATGGCACAATCAATGTTTAAACATAATCAACTTCGTGCAGTTAAAACACAAAACATCAACTAGTATACTAATGTATAATAATAAAGTTAAGGCATGTCATTTAATTATAATTTCGAATGCCGTTCAAGTTAATGTTCAATAAATAATGCATATTCGGAAGAAGAAAAAAACAGTATGAATCTGCCCTTTGTTTAAGTTCTATTTGATGCTGACACAGCTAGTTGAATGTTTACAAAAAGCATTTCATCGAAATATTGCAATATGTGTATTGCTTAAGTGCATCGTGAAGTTCTAACAATACATTTGTGATTAAATATGTCAAGAAATGATTCAAATATGTCAAAGCAACTTCGTAAGATTTACTGCTACATGTGTACATTTTTCAAAAAAGTTTAAATATAATACATTGCAGCTTACTTAATTAGCATGATATAGAGCCGAAGGTATACTGTACGTGTATTATTAAGGCGAAGTTTTTCATCGAACATATGATGACATATACTGATGCATTCCATCATTTACATAGTTTATATAAAAATAGTATTAGGAAGCTTATCAACTTACTGTTTGAGACTTACATCCCACCTCGTATTGCATCTGTCCACTAGTACTGTTGTTACTTACTTGGACGAAGCATTTCATCTAAATGTAGTTCAATATTTTACATTACCAAATTTAACGGACAGCATTTACTTTATAGACATCAAGCAGTGCACATCGTATCAATATATAGGTAGCATTATGATTTACAAGAAAAGAAAAGTTTGCTATTTCGTGACTCGAACACGCGACATTTTAATTTACAGTCCAACGTGCTTACCACCGAGCTATCGCGAATTCTCGAGAATATTGTTATAATATGTTTAGTAACATATATTATGATTCAACGTATAACCATGCGTGGTGTAATAGTATTTATTGTCAATTTAACTAAGATTCCCTATCAATACTTTAGTCTCGATTTTGTCTTTATCGGCTGATAACTTTGTGCGGGTGTGTATGTGCTGTATTTATTACGTAGTGCTACTAAATGCTTTTCGTGGTGTCGTGGTAAAACCGTCATGTTACAAATAAATCTGCAAGGTCCCTGGTTTAAATCCCTTTTTTAACTCTTTTTTAATGAAATATATTCGGAAGGCGTATATATTATCGATGTTACCTGTAAGAAGGCTAGATAAAATATGATATTTTACGCATCGATTTCTTGCATATATACCGATGTTTTGGCCTTCCTTGAATTGAAACTACTTCACCCGTGACTTATTTATATTCATGAGTTAGTATCGGTTTAAATATAGAGTCTGTAGCCTTAAGTTGCAAAAGTTTATACATATTTTTTCATTTATAAAAACAACAACAAAAACAAAGACATGTCATACTCCACTTCTACACGCTATTGGGTGGTTGGTTGAACACGATGTAATACTCGGAGCTGCTTTGCATTGATAGCACACAAGCATCGCATCTAAAATGTATAAAATGAGAAAACAAATGATTAAGAAACTTGCGTCATGGTTTTCTTCTGCTATATATTAACTTTAATTTTAGTATTCGTATTAATTCCAGTATTACTGAATTTATTTCTGGAACATACTTAAATAAAGCGAAAGTGTATTAATTGACTGTCGGTTTTATAGATAGTGAATGTATACGCAACAAACCGTACATGCATAGCGCATCACGTCCTATGTTCCTTCTAAGCATATCATAATCAGCGGAACTGCGTGATTGATTTTTTAAGGAAAACGTAAAAGAATGAATTAAACAGCATTATAAAGCCCGCTTTATTTCGACTGCACCACTACAAACGTCTCCAACCGTTTAACTTCTTGTCTTACTGCATATATATGTATTTTGGGCGTTCTGCGGTAATTTTTTTTTTTTACCTCAAATCACAGCAGAACGACCCAAAATAAATAGATAATAAATCACCGTGAAATGGTGATTTACTTGATATATTAAAACTTTTTTAAAATAGGGGAATGAAGATTGCAAGTTTAATTTTTTTTTAATAGTTATCAAAATTACAAAAATATTGCTTTTTTGTAATATAATTATAAAATGTTTATCAAAATCAATACCCAATACCCAAATCAACGAATAAACACGAATATAATAAAATATGATTTTTTACTAGAAAATCAAATTTATATATGTCTCAGCCTAATACATTCAACAATGTATGGCTTTACTACTTCCCAGTATCTATGTCTTAATCTAACTATATGAGCACCACAACCAACACAAATTTGATATTTTGCACTTGTACCTTTTTCACATTTTAGACACGGTAACACTTTACTTTGCTTTAATCTGAATTTATGTAAACTGCAGTAGTTTGAATCTTTTGTTGTTTTATTTTTACAAGGTTCGTGATCTCCAACTTTGAGAAATTGGCAAATGTTTTCAATTTTCTTAGTGTTTACCATTTTCTTTTTCTTGTTATAATAAATATTTTTTTATATTAAGAAAAAAATAATAATATAATATATATTACAAAAATGAGTACGAAAGACGTTCAATACATTTTACAATTACACCGGGAAGGAGCAATTAATAATGATCAGCTTAGAAATGGGTTCGACGCTCTTAAAGAAGTTCCAAAGGAAACTCCAAAAGAGGTTAAATCTCAAACATTAGAAAATTTACTCATAACGAAAACGATAACGATAAAGGTAGATAAAACAAAACAAAAAGAAACAAGCTGCAAACTATGTTATTATGTCTTTTTTTTCATATTTTCCGTACATGTAGTATAAAATTTTCATCTACCAAAGATATTTTTATCTACATGAAAGAATAAGCCGTAAAAGCATGGAACTAAAAAATAACCCATGTTGTAAAATCCAAGTTTATAATTCTATAATTCCCAATGAATTACGTCGTCAAAAATCTGTTGCAGCTCCTTAAAAATAATCAAATGGGTCTGGTACTTTTTTAAAAATACTTGGTTTTGTTGGTGCTGGTATTTCTGGTTTGGTCTCTACATGCTTCCAAGTTTTACATAGCACTTGCCATACAGCAAAACCAGTAATGGCACAATATACAACTGTTTTGGTAAAATCTGTGTATTCTTGCATAGTCTTGGTTACGTCTTCCAGTTTATAGGATTCTGTATTTTCTTTTTCCAGTATATACTGTGTATCTGACTCTGACACAGCATCCAGAGAATCCAGTATATTTTGCATTAGTTCTGTTTGTCTATCCATCTTTGTCTCTATCTGCCCTAATCTTGCATAAAAATCTTCTACAACAACTTCTCTCTGTGGAACGTATGGTTCTATTTGTATTCTAGGAGAGTCTGGAAACTCTTTTGTAATCCTTTCTACTATAGGTTTTGCATCCCATAATCTTTGCAATCTCCCCCAACCAATATTATACGTTTTTTGTATCTCTGACGCAGACAAAACACCTTTTGATTTTTTTATCTCCTCTATGTCTTCCAAAGAAAGTTTTGTTTTTCCCATTTTTCTTGTATGTGTATATAAAAATTTAAATTAAAATAGAGTATGAAATTAAAACAAGCTATAATGTGTTATAATGACCTAAATATAACACTAATATGGATTACAGCAGAATTAAAATGGGTTGCGGGAGAACTAAAATGGATTGCAGTGGAGTATAAGACCAAAACATGCTATAATGGGCTATAATGAAATAAATTGCTTGTAACAATGCTAAAAACAGCATTAAAGTGGATTACAACAGAACAAAAGGGGAGTATAGCAGCACTAAAGTGGATTACAGCTGATTAAAACGAGCTTAAAGTAAGCTACAGCAACTTAATATTAAAGTAAATTATAAAACCCTCCATCGGGAGGAGCAAACAACACGAAAGGGGAGTACAAAATTAAAATAATCTATAACAAAGTAAAACAAAGTAAACAAACTAAAATATCCTAACAGCCATTGCTTTGACCTTTTGTTTCGTAGTTTTTAAAACTGTGCATACAATTTTATGCTCCACCATCACAAAATTAACATACAACTCTCTCAAAAAGCAATTGTCTATAAAAGCTCCTTTATCCGTAAATAAAACGCACCTGTCCATTCCACGCACAATCAAAGTGCCATACTTTAAAACAGTCAACACTGTCCCAACATCCAAATCATCTTTTTTTTTATAGACCTTGGGTTTCCCCAAAACTTCTATTTTTTCTAGCAACTTTGGTGCTGAATCTGGAAATTTACGAATCAAAATCTCTGTTTAAACTGTTTTGTTTCTAGTATCTGAGCAGCAGTGTTCCAGTATTTAAGTTTAAACTCAGCATGTATAATATTGTTTATTCCTGCTAAATAAACTTTGGAATTGTAATCTGCCCAGTAAGCTTGCCCCGTCGCAGTGACTAAAATATATTTATTCTTGCCAGATGGGACAGCACCACATATATCCAAAACATCACCATCTTTGCATGTTGTCAAATTCAAAGCAGTCGTGTAAGATACTATGTGTTTTACATGGTCTCTGTTTATTATTTTTTGTCTTGTTATTTTGGATTTTATTGCTAGTTGTTTTTCCAGCAACTTTGCTATTTCCTCTTTTGCAACAAGTCTTTTATCCATGTATTGCATTTCCACAGATTCTTCCAAATTTAGTGGGATTGTTTTAGTTTTTTTATTGGACATCTTGGGGTTTATATAAAACTCTGCTCCATTGTTATTAATTAAACCAAAGTGGGATGGATCCGCAGTCCCGGATTGGTATATGTATTTTCTGCATACCAACTGGGCTCCTTTGTCTTGTAATTTTGTATACGTGTTTGTGGCTAATTTTATTGTATCATCCTCCAAAATCATGTAAAAAATGTCAATAGGCTTGTTAAAAGTCAAAGATGAAACCATCCAATTAAAATCTCTGGGATCATCTGTTTCTTTTATGCAACCTCCTATTTTTCTTGTCAAAGAATTAATCCAGTTGCATACTGCTACAAGATTTCCACATTTGACAACCAAGTTTCTGTTTATTCTTTCTGTGACGCAGGTCCATTGTTTTTCTATGGATGTGGAATAACATTTTTTATCCAGGAGAGTCTTCCATCTGTTTATGGAATAATCTATATCCTGCTGCGTGGGAATCTTTTTATAAAAAGTAGTTTTCAACACGGAGTAAACCATGTTCCAAACATTTTTCTATAGTATCTTTCAAAATCCCACCTTCATTGCACCAGCTGTATAGATGATGTCCAAAGTTTTCTCTTACGCTATCACTTTCTACTTCTTGTGCAAATTTATTATAGATTTTGCTTCTTTCATTTTCACTTACAAAAGTTAAGCAGTTGCCACCTACGTGGTGGGAGTTATTTAGTACTGTTTCATCCTCACCCTGGTAGTCATCACCTTGTATGTGGAATCCGTTATTTACTAAAACTTCTGTTATTTCTGCTTTTGTCAAAACATCCTGCAAAATCTTGTGTTATGTCCACATCTTCCAATTTAATTTTAAAGTGGGCAAGTTCGGGATCTTTTATTATTTGTATTACAATTTCTAGCGGAACGGAGTTGCAAGATATTTTGTATCGTTGTCTTCTTTCTTCTTCATTTTCATCATCATTAGATTCCAAAGCCTTATACCCAACAGCTTTTATAAAAGCTTTTTGGTTGTGTTTTATTAAAACTGTGTGGATACGTTGGTTGTATAATCCTACCAAAGTGTTTTTATATATAATTTTAGCATCCTTATCCTTGTCAAAAGAAGCCGGAGCGGATAGTATGAAATTGTCGCAAAACACTGGACTTATTGGATATATTGTATGGTTTAGTGTACCATATTTATTGTAATTTAACCCTCGTAAGTCATTTTTGGAATTTAGCAAGCACATTTTTTCTATTAATTTTCTAGGAGTTGTTTTGGAGTTGCTTGTAAGTTGTGATTTTTGGATTGTGATAAACTCACTCTCTTTTATTTCCTCTACTTTAAACATCTTTTTTTTATACTTAAGGTAGAGCAATTGTTTAATATAATTTTTAATACACTAGGTTAATTTTAAGTTCCATGCTTTTACGGCTTATTCTTTTATGTAGATAAAAATATCTTTGGTAGATGAAAATTTTATACTACATGTACGGAAAATATGAAAAAAAAGACATAATAACATAGTTTGCAGCTTGTTTCTTTTTGTTTTGTTTTATCTACCTTTATCGTTTTCGTTTGCAGTCTTCCTTTATGAGACCTAATTGAAACTTTAATCCATTCATCTCTGTCAGCACTTTGCTTATTTGTTTTGTGATAATGGATTTTTTATCACGAAATAGTTTTTGAGGGTCTTTGTATTTCTCGGCAGATATCTCGTATGCTTTGAAATAGCCACATATTGGTTTGTCAACCAGTTTTAATTTTCTATCTTGAAAAACTTGTTTTAGTTCATTTATAACATTTTCTTGTAATTTGGCATATTTCTGCTTTTGTTCATTTATAATACTTTCTTGTAATTTATCATATTTCTGCTGTTCTCGTTTACGTTGTTTTTTAGCACGTCGTCTCTTGAGTAAATTTTCTAATGTTTGAGATTTAACCTCTTTTGGAGTTTCCTTTGGAACTTCTTTAAGAGCGTCTAACCCATTTCTAAGCTGATCATTATTAATTACTCCTTCCCGGTGTAATTGTAAAATGTATTGAACGTCTTTCGTACTCATTTTTGTAATATATATTATATTATTTTTCTTTTCTTAATATAAAAAAATATTTATTATAACAAGAAAAAGAAAATGGAAAACACTAAGAAAATTGAAAACATTTGCCAATTTCTCAAAGGTGGAGATCACGAACCTTGTAAAAATAAAACAACAAAAGATTCAAACTACTGCAGTTTACATAAATTCAGATTAAAGCAAAGTAAAGTGTTACCGTGTCTAAAATGTGAAAAAGGTACACGTGCAAAATATCAAATTTGTGTTGGTTGTGGTGCTCATATAGTTAGATTAAGACATAGATACTGGGAAGTAGTAAAGCCATACATTGTTGAATGTATTAGGCTGAGACATATATAAATTTGATTTTCTAGTAAAAAATCATATTTTATTATATTCGTGTTTATTCGTTGATTTGGGTGTAATTTTGATAACAAATCAACAAATTTATTTTGTATTAAATAAACATTTTATAATTATATTACAAAAAAAGCAATATTTTTGTAATTTTGATAACTATTAAAAAAAATTTAAACTTGCAATCTTCACGGTGATTTATTATCTATGTATTTTGGGTCGTTCTGCTGTGATTTGAGGTAAAAAAAAAATTACCGCAGAACGCCCAAAATACATATATATACTGCTGTTAAATATCACGTTAAACTATATATGAAAACTCAGGGATTTAATTTATGTTGGTCAATTAAAAATTCAGGAGACGTTCTTGACAACATTTGCAATAAATATCAAGTTTTATCTATAAGTACTTGTTGCAACTATATATACCTGATCACATCACCCTATCAAAGACAAACGTATTGCCCTCATTCAAAAACAAGAGGCCCAAGAGGGCCTGTGAACGCTCTACTGGCTGTTATACCATTGATGAATCGAGTCGTACTACAATTTATGGCTTTCTTAAACAAGAGGGCCATAATGGCCCTGAATCGCTGACCTGAGTTCAGTGCAGGTATTGTGATAAGGCTAGCTAGGAATTGTAACCCAAGAGGAACTCAACTAGGGCCTTATTGTTGGATGGAGGGGATATATCGCTAGACAATTTGTTTATTGAAGACATTAACCAAGCAATTACTGGTACCAGGGGCATAATTAGAACTAATTGTTGTTACAGGTCCACTAGATGGTACTACATACCAAATATGAAAGCTATAGGCCTTGTTTGTGACATATAGATTTTGACCAAAATATAAATAAATAAGTTTCATCAAGATCGGGTCAGAAGTATGGCCTCTAGAGTGTACACAAGGTTTTTCAAGTATTTGACCTAGTGACCTAGTTTTCAACTCTGTGTGACCCATTTTCGAATTTTAGCAAGCTATAATTGAGACAAATATTCTGACAAAATTGCATCAAGATCGGGTCAAAAATATGGCCTCTAGAGTGTACACACAGTTTTTCCAAAGTTTGACCTAGTGACCTAGTTTTTAACACCATGTGACACATTTTTGAACTTGACCAAGATATAATTAAGACAAACATTCTGACAAAGTTGCATCAAGCTCGGGTCAAAAATATGGCCTCTAGAGTGTACACAAGGTTTTTTCAATATTTGACCTAGTGACCTAGTTTTTAACTTCATGTGACCCATTTCCGAACTTGATCAAGATATAATTAAGATAAACAATTTGACAAAGTTTCATTAAGATTGGGTAACAAATATGACCTCTAGAGTGCTTTTACAAGTATTTGACATAGTGACCTAGTTTTTGACCCCACATGACCCATTTTTGAACTTGACCGAGATTTTATTAAGACAAACATTCTGACAAAGTTTCATCAAGATCGGGTCAAAAATATGGCCTCTAGAGTGTACACACGGTTTTTCCAAAGTTTGACCTAGTGACCTAGTTTTTAATACCATGTGACCCATTTTTAAACTTGACCAAGATATAATTAAGACAAACATTTTGACAAAGTTTCATCAATATTGGGTCAGAAATATGGCTTCTAGAGTGTACACAAGGTTTTTCAAGTATTTGACCTAGTGACCTAGTTTTTAACCCCATGTGACCCATTTTCAAACTTGACCAAGATATAATTAAGACAAACATTCTGACAAAGTTGCATCAAGCTCGGGTCTAAAATATGACCTAGTGACCCAGTTTTTAACCCCACATGACCCATTTTCGAACTTGACCGAGATTTCATTGAGACAAACAATTAAACAGATACTGGGAACACTAATATCGATACAGTGACACATACATTCTGACAAAGTTGCATCAAGCTCGGGTCAAAAATATGGCCTCTAGAGTGTTCACAACGTTTTTCCAATATTTGACCTAGTGACCTAGTTTTTAACGTCATGTGACCCATTTCCGAACTTGATCAAGATATAATTAAGATAAACAATTTGACAAAGTTTCATTAAGATTGGGTAACAAATATGACCTCTAGAGTGTACACAAGTTTTTTCAAGTATTTGACCTAGTGACCTAGTTTTTGACCCCACATGACCCATTTTTGAACTTGACCGAGATTTCATTGAGACAAACATTCTGACAAAGTTTCATCAAGAGCAGGTCAAAAATATGGCCTCTAGAGTGTACACACGTTTTTTCCAAAGTTTGACCTAGTGACCTAGTTTTTAACACCATGTGACCCATTTTTGAACTTGACCAAGATATAATTAAGACAAACATTTTGACAAAGTTTCATCAAGATTAGGTCAGAAATACGGCTTCTAGAGTGTACACAAGGTTTTTCAAGTATTTGACCTAGTGACCTAGTTTTTAATCCCATGTGACCCATTTTCAAACTTGACCAAGATATAATTGAGACAAACATTCTGACAAAGTTGCATCAAGCTCGGGTCAAAAATACGGCCTCTAGAGTGTACACAAGGTTTTTCCAATATTTAACCTAGTGACCTAGTTTTTAACCCCACATGACCCATTTTCGAACTTGACCGAGATTTTATTGAGACAAACATTCTGACAAAGTTGCATCAAGCTCGGATTAAAAATATGGCCTCTAGAGTGTACACAAGGTTTTTCAAGTATTTGACCTAGTGACCTAGTTTTTAATCCCATGTGACCCATTTTCAAACTTAATTGAGACAAACATTCTGACAAAGTTGCATCAAGCTCGGGTCAAAAATACGGCCTCTAGAGTGTTTTTTCAATATTTAACCTAGTGACCTAGTTTTTAACCCCACATGACCCATTTTCGAACTTGACCGAGATTTCATTGAGACAAACATTCTGACAAAGTTTCATGATGATTGCATCAGAAATGTGGCCTCTAGAGTGTACACAAGCAAAAGTTAACGGACGGACGGACGGACAACACACCATCCCATAAGCTCTGCTGGCCCTTGGCCAGTAGAGCTAAAAATCGCTAGAGAAAAAAAAAAATATTCTGGCCTGTAACAATATTAAGGCGATTTTACTAACAGTAGTTTAGACAAGTACACAAGGAGTTTGTGAAGCACTCATTTTCCTATTAGTTAATATTTTCGTCAGGTATGGAATTACGGTTTATAGACAAAATGATGGTATCCCTATGAGTACGAATTATGCACCTCTTGTCGCATATTTGTTTTGTATTGCTGAGACAGATGTAAATGAAGCATTTAATGACACCTCTCGGTATCTGAATTACATATTGAACATTGACAATCCTTTCTTTTCTACTATGGTTAACACTATCTATCCCAAAAAACTTCAACTCAACAAAGCTAATATTTCTGATATTGTCGCTTCTTTTCTTGATTTACATCTCTCTATTGAAAATGGAGTAATACTAAGTAAAATATATGAAAAAAGAGATGATTTTAATTATGATAATGTTAATTATTCCCACTGAGATGGAGATGTTCCCCGAACTACTTCTTATGGTTTCTATGTTTCTCAATTTATTTGTTTTTCTATAGCTTGTAGTCGAGTTGAGGCCTTTATTATTCGAAATCTGTGTATAACTAAGAAGTTACTCCATCAGGGCTACCGTTACCATAAACTTCAAGAAAACTTTGCAAACTTGTATTATCGTAACCCGGACATACTTTTAAAATATGCAAAATAATTTTAGAACTATTCTGCGAAAATGATTATCACAACCAGCTGCCTTATTTGTTAGATATTATAACCTGGCGGGGATATCTTTATTTACACTGTCCCGCTTATTGGGATGACAATAGGGTAAGAGTGAGGTTTGGTGCACCATAGAGCATGGATTAAACCCCAAGCTGCTTTTATTTGCCCCTGACCGTTCCAATGCGTTAGCCCTACTTTCATCTTTAAAATGGGTCTTTGTTTCTCTGTGTGTTTGTGGGTGACTGTCGTCCTTGAATGCTGCTTTTCCTGTTCGATTTTTATATCTATGGTGATGTGTTTTACAATTTTTGTAAGATCCTTGATCATATTGATCACTGGGTATTTGGGATATTGGGATGATACTCGGGTAATAGTGACGTTTGGTGCATACTAGAACCTGGTTTAAACCCCATCGGCCTTTTTTGCCACTGACCATTCCAAGGCAGTAGCCCTATTGTCAACCCTTTTGTGTTGTCATATCGTGCCTTTTATTCTTCTTTATAATTGTTGTTTGTTTCTATGCGTTCCTTTGGATGACTGTGGTTCTTGAAAGCTACATTTCCTGTTTGACTTTTATATCTTCTGCCAAAGTAGCTTATAAAACACTCAACATGAAATCTCATTTATAGCAATACAATAACAAATATGCGACACGAGGTGCACAGTTCGTACTAACAGGGATACCAACAATTTGTCTATAAACGGTAGTTCTATACCTGACGAAATATATCTAATAGGAAAATGAGTGCTTCACAACCTTCTGGGCAAGTTAAATGTTTTTACAAAAAAAAGCATGTCTTTATATAAAGTTGGAAAATGGATAGCATATAAAACTTTAAAAGTAGAAATATTTGAATCCATCTGGAGTCGTTATCTCACTATCGGTAGGACAGGGAACCATAGATAATTATTTTATTTACTACAAGTACATGTATAAATAGGTATGCAAATTAAACCTACATTTACTTTATACCGTTGATAGTTTAGGGACATCAATTTACTCTTTTGAAAAGTAGAACACAAACGTTTTCTTCTTTATTTTTTCTCTTCTAAATTTTCATTTTCAGAAATATTTATACTTTAAAAATTGTTTTGCACAGCTGTTTAACAAAACCCCTTTGTGGGAGAAAAAGTAAAGCATACATATTTACTCTGGTAAATAGTGTGACAACTAAACATGTCCTCATCACAAATCTCATCTCAAATCTCACCTCAAACACATCTCAAAACTCATCTCAAATCTCATCTCAAATCTCATCTCAAAACTCATCTCAAATCTCTCTTTATACTCGTCTATAGTTAATGCGGTGTAAGATACATTTGCACACTTATTTATACTCAATTAAAGCAGGTTATATGTGAGATTGTACCTTAAACTGCTTAATACACTACTCAACTTTTATAATCGGTCATCCAGGTTTTTTGAAAATAACACGAATACTAAAAACTGGAAATCACCGAAACACATATCAATATTTTATAAAGTTTATCAACAAGATTTTAGTAAAATCAAGGCAGATTAAATTTTATAAATCGCTAGCGATATTTGTTAAACGACGCCAGTTAAAATTGAATGAAAATATTAATAATTAAAAAATACATAATTCTTTGAAAAGTGACCGATTATAAAAGTTGAGTTGTGTATGTACATGTATTGGGCCAAGAGAAAAACACTTTTGTTTCCGCTAACATGACCAAAGAAATAAGAGTATGTTGATAGAAAATGTGTTTTATAGATAACAAAGTATAACTTTTTAGAGGTATACTGGGGTTTTTCAATGGCATTCTAGGAATGTGACAAACCTAACAGGATAACAGCACAACACTATGCAACACTACGCTAGAAGAAGTAGTCTCTCATGCATGCCTTTAATTTGATGCCCTAAATAAGAAACAATGTTCAGAATAAAGGCAATTTATTATTTATTTAGGTCATACATACCTATTTTATCAAAATTTCACTAAGTCCACTTTTTATCATCTGTTTAAAAGGTTATAACTCAGTTATAATCGTGCTACAAGCAGACGGTATGTGTACATGTTACTAAAAATAGAACAGTCATTGCTCGCTGAAGGGCATAGTATATTATATAGAGTGGTGTCTTGGTGTGGAGTCTTGGTGCGGAGTCTTGGTGTGGAGTCTTGGAGTGAATAATTGGAGTGACCTTGGAGTCACATTTTGGAGTGACCTTGGAGTCAAATTTGAATTGAATATTTTGGAGTCAATTTTTTAGTCTAAACTTGAAGTCTTAATTTCTCTTACAATTAATAACTTTTTAGAAACTAATACATTTACATGGGTTACTTCATTTGCACATACACTTATTTATTTATTAAATATTTCTTTAAAATGCATGTGTCTATTAAACTACCCAATTTCAACAACTAATTCCAAAACTGCACATCTAATTTTAACTTGGGCACTGTAACTACATGTTCTAAAATAATCCATGTTTGTGGAATACAATTGTATACAGTATAACGTTAGTCTAGATCATCTACGACGCTTGCTTGTTTTCAAGACAAACGTCGAGAATAGTTCTTATAGAAAAAGTTTGACTTTTGCCGAGATTCTGGTATCGTTTCTGGTTGGCTGAGACAAAAACACTTGCTATCCAAGATATACAGAAAGGCAGTAATACAATAAATGTATAAATAAACAAAGAGGTAAACATCATTATATCATCATTATATCGACGAACTAAATGTGGATGGTTAAAAATACTATAATAAAAACAATAATATTACAGACACGTGTTTCCGGTTTCAAATTTGTTTCTGCACAAACGGTCACGACGTTTGTATTTACAATCAAGCGTCAAAGATGATCAAGACTAGTATAACGTTTTTTTAAACATTGCCTGTCCTAGTTTATAATACGAACCGCTGGTATACGCCAACATTAGTAGTGTGGTTAAGAGGAACAGCAGCATAATCAAGCCTGAAATACAAAGTGTTAATATGAAAGTTAAATTGCAGTTATTATTTCATAATTTGAAATTGGAATACCGACTTAAGAATGACAGCAACAACATTCAAGTATTCTAGTTTCCTGCATCTAAATATGGTGTATAGTGTTCAATTAAAGTCACACGGGTAGAAAACAAAAGTCACACATCTTCATATCGGGTATGTCCAACCGCTTTTTCGTTCCTAGGACATCATCTCGACGTCACGTTATTCAAGCAAGATGGCGTCGCTTGTAACTAGCTGAGTGTGGTCTGGTGTTATTATGCCGGAATAACGTGACCTCGGGGTGATTTACTATTTACCATGCTTATGAATTTGGAGACAGTCAGTGTTTGGAACTGTATATTATTATGTTTCAATTTCAAAATATGCATTTATTATTATAAATTACTATAACCTGCTGGTGCGTTTTCGTTGACCGTCAGTATATTTAACGGTGTGTCTAAAACGGAATGAATTGGCTGTTTAGCTATATCAATACTATAATTTTCCTCAATCTAAAGGGACACCCCATTCTTGAAGTTTTCATTTATCAAACATCAAAATTAACATATCGATCAAATACTCTATTATTTTGTCGACTTGTTTGCATATATTAAAATAAAAGGGAATACAATTCAGAGTTTTTATGTTTAATTCGTTTTTCTAACATAGATTTAAATGGCGTTTTGGTAAAGTGGTAATATGAGAATATGCTAGTTTTGTAGAAAAACTAACGGGTGTGACGTCGCGAGTGTAAATAACTTTAACAGATGACGATATATCTACAATAGAAATAGACGAACTCTTATACTTAAGAAACATCATGTGTTTCTGCGAATAAAGCACACAAGTATTATTTTCATATACAAATAGAGTTTTTTGCTGGGATGAAAACCTTGTACGTAGGTGCTTGTGTCAACTTGTATTGACGTCACTCCTGGACGTCCTCGTTTAGGACTGTTGTTGGTCAATACAGTCTCTCCTTTAAGACCAACTACATACTTTTTATAGTTCATTTATGCACGTCAAGATGTACAGAGACCAAACGCTGCGATATTCCGTTCAACAGCTTTTTGACGGTGTCTTCACGCTCCTCATTACGTAAACGTGATGTGAAGAAAACCTTACTAAATTTGACAGAAACGCTGGGTTCTTGATTAATGTCGTGCGACAAATTCAGACAAAAAGTAGCATGTGTTCCCGAGTTAATATCGACCCGTGCTTTATGTGCATCTGTTACATTTTATAATTCATGCTTTACTTAAAGCTACAGAGTCCCTATATCAATCGATTTCTTCTTTGTAGGCGTGTCTTTATTTGTAACATCATGTTCACCAGCTCATGTCGAAATCGGGTATTTAAGCGAGCAAATATAGCGAAGGAAATCATTTACTGTATATACATCGACCAGTGCACATCGTACCTATACACAGGTAACAGTAATTTTTACAAAAAAACAAGTTAGCTTCTTTCGGGGCTCGAACACACGACCTTCTGATTTAAAGTCCTGTGCTCTATCCACTGAACTGCACACGCTACTTGAGAAAATGGTATACTAACTACCATATATCATGAGGCAAAATAACTTAACATATTTGAACGCAACTAATGATGGATCAAAAAATATGCAGTCCATATTGTCGCACGTGTAAATTAACATTGCCTGGTGTAATACTGTATATTATCAATATGAAACTAATACTTCGCCTCAAATCAACCATATCTCGACTTGTTATTTAGCGCATGATGAGTTTGTGTGCGCGCTCTTGTTATTACGTAATGCCTATTCAGTGTTAAAAATGCTGCAGAATACCAATAAATAGCAGTGGTCTAGAGGTTCAGCATACATCTTTCAAATCTTACAAGTGCAAGGCTGTGGTTCAAATCCCGTTCCGGGCAAATATTTTTTTATCACATATATTCTGGAGCCGTATATTTATCGATGTTGCCTGTACGAAGGCTAAATAAAAATGTGAACTTTTACGTATCGATTTCTCCTTATATACCGACTTTTGGGGTGTTCGTCGATTTGAAACTACTTCACACCTGACTCATTCATATTCATGAGTTATTACCAGTTAAAATAGGGACTGTACAGCTTTAAGAATCATTTTCAAAAGCAGCTATGGTGGAGATATCAGTGGCGATTTTAGATCACTGATAAATTAACAAAAACTTATTTGAACAAATAACACTTCATACATACTGATTCTAAAAAGGATGCGTTTTCTTTTTCCTTTAGTATACTAGAAATCTAGTAAAATTCATCCGTTTTCTGTTTCAAACTCAATACATAGGCGCCACCATTTACTTATCCAATGCCGTAATCTGACGTCACGATAAATCGGGCGCACATCTGAGAGGTTTTAACAAATGGAATGCGAAACATGCGGAATGAACAAATGCGAAACATTCTTGTTGCATTATAATTACTCTGATATGTTTAAAATTAAACAATTATAGTTCTGTTTGACATAAATTACAGTAAAACGCAGTTGAATTTGCAACTAAATTATGGCATAAACTATATCAGTGTTAACTATTTAAAAAATGTTGCCCTTTTGATCTTTTGATCTGACCTGGACGTAAGCCACTTTTTTCATAGGGTGTGGACGTAAACCAGGCAGTCCCGCTTATCGGAGCTCGTCGTATAACTGTATTTGATATTAAGAGTAGAGCTCATTTCCTTTCACCTCTCTGTGGGGCGGCTCAAAATAACCTAAACAATATGTCGATGCACCGTTTACAGTGCTATTCAATTGATCCGATTTTACATTAAAACATAAACAAACAAAAACAAGATTATTATAAACCCGTTTTAAATGAAGAAGTGTTAATTACCTGCTGTTTGCTGAACGTTTCGAACGAAATTAAAATGTTTTGGATCTCTTTATCTTTGATCTGAAGTGCCAGTCACGGAATATATGAGTGAATGTCGCTATATTTAGTGAGTTCATATTACGCTATGTTATCTATGTATGTTAGTCAGTCATTAAATGGCTTACTTTATCCCATGTGTAATTTTAGCGAAGCTGTTGATCTGAAAGTAGGAGTCGTCAGGGGATAGGCGGGGCTATTTACTACATGGATTTCGAGTTAAATAGAGAATATTATGTCAGTGCATTTTACTATCAAGTTTATTAGGCGAGGCTTAGAATCACCTTTGATAAAGGATCACCTTTATCAGTATTTATTAACATGCACACTAGCGTTCGTTTAGTGCAGTGTGGCGGCTGTAAAAAGTCTCCCCGTGATACGAATCAGTAGTGTTATTTTTTACTGGTCCTTTGGGACCAACGAGCCCAATATAGGTGGCTTTAAAGTAGAATATCGCTTAAGCCGATGCTAGGGGGCGTGAGAAGTGTTGATTCTTTCATTACTTCTCATGAACAGACTCAATAAAACCGAGTCTGCTGCTTTATTCTCTGAATTGTGTGTGTTGCTCTCAAAGGATACCTTTATCAGTATTTATTAGAAAACGAAGAATGGCGAGGCTCTGCCGAGCCATTCTTCGTTTTCATGCCGAGCCTAATAAACTTGATAGTAAAAGGCACTGACATAATATTCTATTTATCATGTAGATTATCCACATTTTTTGTATAAATTACTATTATTACCTATTTCTCAGAATGTTACGCTTATCGTGGACGCCGCCATGTTGCTGTTTTTTGTGTTTTTTTATGACGTCAGACAACGTTACGTGCATGACGTCAGATAACGTTACGTACAATAAACGCCGAGGGATTCTGCATTGATTTGCTCTATTGGTCGATGCCTAATAAAGCAAAATGTATTAGGTCACCCCTTTATTAGGCAAAAAAGTGCATGATCTGCATGATAAAAAATAATATCTCATCTGTAAATTAGGATATCGATGCGATGAAAACACATATTATTATAAATAAATGACTCATGCTTTCTCTATATAGTTGATTAATGCAAAATATTTCATTCACTTTGAGATGTGAATGTTTTGTAAACAGACTGCACGTTGTTTACTATTCTTAGATAAATATAGGCAACTCCATAATAAACGTAGATACAAAGGTTGAACAGAAAAGATGTAGCATAGACAGAAAGCAGTCGACCAAACCACGCATCCGCAACAGTCAACAATTACAAGTAAAAAATAGAAGCAACATGAGCAGATTATAAGATGCACCAAACTTCACGTTTACTCTAGGAGAGGGGTACAGTGGGCGGGGATACGGGAGACAAAGGGGAGACAAGGGAGTGGGTCGGGAGACAATGGGACAGGGTCGGTAGAGCAAGGGGCGGGAGGTTTTTAAAATAACAAGTTTGTAAAAAAAAAAAATGATGAAGAATTATCACAGTTTGAGAGACGTTTCGGGTAAAACAACCTGTCCTATCAAAATCCTTAATTCAACATCTTAAAATGAAGTAGTATGACCTATTATCGAACATTATCTTGTCTGCTGTACACTTTCTGTCTCCGCGATCGATAGTCTCGTCGATTACGTCCTTGTGTATCAGTACTCTGAGGGAGAAGAGATCAAAGGGGAGGGAGAAGGGAGATAGGGGAGGGAGAAGGGAGAAAATGTGGGAGGAGGGATAAGACCACCGCCCGTAACACCCTCACCCCTTTCTAGGTTGCACAAAACCTCAATTTACCCTACTGTCATCCCAATTAAATGGGACATTGAACAAGTTTTATAATAATTGTATTAAAGCCATCATCACCAATGATCAAACAAAATGTGTACGTCACGTCACAATATAAGTCGAGTTGCGATAGTCCTTCTGGCATAAATAAAGTTTATTTTAATAAAATGTCAGGGATACGACCATATCATTTTGCAAATGTTTTCCGACGTTTATGGTAACAGTAGTCATTGATGAACTGCACATAACATAATGACAAATGCACAGAACGAAATGATGTATGCACACAACAAAATGTCGTTAGTACATAACATAATGACAAATGCACAGAACGAAATGATGTATGCACACAACAAAATGTCGTTAGTACAGAACGAGTTAGTAACTGCACATAACATAATGACAAATGCACAGAACCAAATGATGTATGTACACAACAAAATGTCGTTAGTACATAACATAATGACAAATGCACAGAACGAAATGATGTATGCACACAACAAAATGTCGTTAGTACAGAACGAGTTAGTAAATGCACATAACATAATGACAAATGCACAGAACGAAATGATGTATGCACACAACAAAATGTCGTTAGTACATAACATAATGACAAATGCACAGAACGAAATGATGTATGCACACAACAAAATGTCGTTAGTACAGAACGAGTTAGTAACTGCACATAACATAATGACAAATGCACAGAACGAAAGGATGTATGCACACAACAAAATGTCGTTAGTACATAACATAATGACAAATGCACAGAACGAAATGATGTATGCACACAACAAAATGTCGTTAGTACATAATGACAAATGCACAGAACGAAATGATGTATGCACACAACAAAATGTCGTTAGTACATAACGAGTTAGTAAATGCACATAACATAATGACAAATGCACAGAACGAAATGATGTATGCACACAACAAAATGTCGTTAGTACAGAACGAGTTAGTAAATGCACATAACATAATGACAAATGCACAGAACGAAATGATTTATGCACACAACAAAATGTCGTTAGTACATAACATAATGACAAATGCACAGAACGAAATGATGTATGCACACAACAAAATGTCGTTAGTACAGAACGAGTTAGTAACTGCACATAACATAATGACAAATGCACAGAACGAAAGGATGTATGCACACAACAAAATGTCGTTAGTACATAACATAATGACAAATGCACAGAACGAAATGATGTATGCACACAACAAAATGTCGTTAGTACATAATGACAAATGCACAGAACGAAATGATGTATGCACACAACAAAATGTCGTTAGTACATAACGAGTTAGTAAATGCACATAACATAATGACAAATGCACAGAACGAAATGATGTATGCACACAACAAAATGTCGTTAGTACAGAACGAGTTAGTAAATGCACATAACATAATGACAAATGCACAGACCGAAATGATGTATGCACACAACAAAATGTCGTTAGTACATAACATAATGACAAATGCACAGAACGAAATGATGTATGCACACAACAAAATGTCGTTAGTACAGAACGAGTTAGTAACTGCACATAACATAATGACAAATGCACAGAACGAAAGGATGTATGCACACAACAAAATGTCGTTAGTACATAACATAATGACAAATGCACAGAACGAAATGATGTATGCACACAACAAAATGTCGTTAGTACATAATGACAAATGCACAGAACGAAATGATGTATGCACACAACAAAATGTCGTTAGTACAGAACGAGTTAGTAAATGCACATAACATAATGACAAATGCACAGAACGAAATGATGTATGCAACAAAATGTCGTTAGTACATAACATAATGACAAATGCACAGAACGAAATGATGTATGCACACAACAAAATGTCGTTAGTACAGAACGAGTTAGTAAATGCACATAACATAATGACAAATGCACAGAACGAAATGATGTATGCACACAACAAAATGTCGTTAGTACAGAACGAGTTAGTAAATGCACATAACATAATGACAAATGTACAGAACAAAATGATGTTTCTACAGGACAAAATGTAGTTAACACAGAACAACTTGGTAAATGCACAGAACATACGGACCAGTACCATCAGAAGGCAGCATTGGCGTTCCATAGTATGACAATAGGGCTATCGCCTTGGAACGGTCAGTGGCAAAGTAGGCCACTGGGGGTTTAAACGGTTAAAGGGTGCACCAAACCTCACACTTACCCAACTGTCATCCCATTAAAACAGAACAGTGTACATAAAGAAATCCCCGCCATGATCTTATCTCTAACCAGTCGAGCTCCCAGTGGGATTTGAACTCGCAGCGGCGAGACACAAAGATTTACAACGCAACGTCGTTAACCATTCGATAAAAGAGTCTTTTTTTCTCGTGGTTGTGTGTGTTGTTTCCAAAGGATCTCCCAATATTTAGTATATAAGCGGCATCAGATGTAGCTGGTCTTAAATGAAAGTGTATATTCGTCCAGGATACACGAGAAAACCTCAGAACGTTTTTCTAGAACCTGGCATATGTAAGTGAGTGATCACAGAACTTGGCATATGTAAGTGAGGTGATCACAGAACTTGGCATGTGTAAGTGAGGTGATCACAGAACTTGGCATATGTAAGTGAGGTGATCACAGAACTTGGCATATGTAAGTGAGGTGATCACAGAACTTGGCATATGTAAGTTAGGTCTTGTTTAGTAGTGGAGCGATTCGAGACCTTTGAACTCTGAAAATAAATAAAATAAACCTATTTCAACATTATCGGTACCAAACGTTTCTGGATATCCCAATACAAACTCCTTATCCGCACATTTAAATATCCCAACCCGACACACGTCAGATCGTCCCTATGCAAGATATACATGGACAAACCCCAAACTGGGCATCTGAAATGATGGAGGCTCTAAAACAGATTAAAACACAGGTAGATACCATTGAACAGCATGATTAACATGTTAGTCTTCAATGCCAGGTCAAATGTCATCAGGCGTAATCGTTTGAGGCAAACGCAAAATCTCGTACGCTGCCTCGCAGCATTACTCGAATGTAATACGCAGGTTTCCATATTGGTTAAGTCATCGCGCCTTAGATTCCCGCCAAAACAAATTTGCATTCAAAAAGTTATCATGCAAATGTTGCAATGTTATTCAGCCGATTGATCCATCAATAGTTTATTTCCATGAAAGCAGTGATAAAACCTTCATCTTCATTGTAAAAAACAAACACTCAACGCAAATTATACATCAACACGTGTGGCTATCGGCTGTATTGTTTACATAGCAACAATGCATTATTCTCTGTGTCGTTGCCTTCCGGCGATCAAAATGTCAAGATTTTGAACATACCGAAGCGCCATGATACACATGAGGCGGGATCCCGATGAATGACGGGATTGGTCGAGCGTTCACGATTGTGTTTGAGGAAGTTCAATTTTAAGAGCATTCATCGGTAGATAAGATAACTGAATAATTGCAAGTCAACGTTTAATAAGGGGAAGGCAACATGTCATGTCTTACTTTTAGACCGTAAATCGTTATGAAAAGGTCAAAAAACTACATTCGTCCATCCAATTTTGGAATATGCTGACGTAGTCTGGGGGCAGTGCTAACAGTGCGAACTTAATGGCATAGAAACAATGCAAATAACAGTCGCTAGGATAGTAACTGGAAAACTATATTAGAATCAATGTCTTTGTTAAATATGGAAAATGACTAGGAACGTCTGTAGATCAAGAACATTCTAATGCGGTGTCATTAAATATGAAATCCAACTCGTCTGCAGTTTTCATATTAACGCGAGGTACATTTGATTAAATCGCCATAGGTGTACGTTTACTACTAACACACGTACACGGTTTCGGTACGTACATGTGTCCCATGTATTTATCTATACTTTGCGATAATGTAAAACAGGGGTGTTCCAAATGTCCCAAGACGATGTGATTAACGTTTGCAATATAACGGCATTGTGTACTATCAAAATAGATTTACCTTAAGTGACTTTATTGTTTTCGGCGCAGAATTACATTAACGTAGCATGTTGTTGTTTTACCAAACAATATAATTTAACATACAGCATCCAATATATAATTGCTGTTTGATGTGTCAATATAAAACCCTATAAAGGGTTAAAGTACTGTTCAGAGATAGGTTCATTTTGGTGTTTAATGGTGCATCGTCGAAACGATGATTACTCGTGAAACTTATGTATGACCGGATGACGATGATGACGTGTGACAAACAGTTGTCGGTATGGTATAGAACGTCCCTTAGTTTTCGTAAAAAAGTATAACATTAATAGTTTAAAACAGTGATATGTATTGTATAAATTGACATGTACTGTATATATATATAATACAAACAAACACAAAGAAAAAGTCGTCAATATCCTCCTCAAACACTCTATTTTGTATTTCACGGAAAACTAAGCCACTAGAAATAAAACATAATTTAAATAAAAAAAATCATAACCATGGAAACACATGTAATATATAGTCAAAGGCATTATTTGAATTCAAACACAATTCGCAAATATTAACAAGCAATATTTCATTGACTGTTTCGAGTTACGCTCCAGAAAGTAACATGTTGAAACATCTGCTGTACTGTTTTCACGTAAACGACATAAGCTTTAATTTAAAATGATCTATTCAACAAAGGTAACATTTAGGTTGATATATCGAGTATATTTCGGAAGATGAAGTAAGTAATTACGGGTTTCAATATGTTTATAAATCTTGTTAACAGTATATGTCTTAAGTTATTGATAACATATTGATACTAGAAAGATGTTCTTAAATAAACGGATATGGATAAACATGTGAAGTATGTGAAAAATATACCAGGGTTATTATGTGTTGATGTTATGCTGTATATTGTTTGACTAGTAGAGATAAACACAACGACTAAATGTTGACGCCTTCGACGTCGACGTAAAAACATGTTTTTGTATTCCATTGCTAGAAAATGAAGGTACCCTGTATATATTATTAAAAGGTAAATAATATGATACTGTACCATGATTGTTACGCACTCGTGTACTATTCCACGATTCTGACTGTTTGGATTTGTGAGTTGTTTATTTCTGTACATTTATTACATTTCTGTAATTGAAATATCGGGATTGCTCAGTGAAAGAAAATGTATAATCAATACATATTAATAACTAACTCCGCAAACAAAAATAACTGTGACACTAAGTGTAAAGCTGAGGCCAATATCATCCATTGATAATTATGAACAACGGAAAAATGTAGGTTACAATCATACACAAACATATTTAAAACGTAATAGTATTAGACGTTCATTTAACTGGTTGGTTGGATTATATGGAAATCATTCGTTCATTCGTGAAAAGAACCGCACGATTACCATATCGTGAAGGATTTCCTTATTATCGATCCCGATTCAATCAGTTTTACAATCTTTATGCATTACTTCTAAATTGAATGTTTCGGATGTGTTACAAAATCATACTAAGGTCAAGCTTGACACAATCCTATTTGATATGAACATTTGTTATGACCATTTGTTATGACCTGTTATGACCAATTGTTATGACCATGACCACTATAAGTCTTGCACACAATATATCTTATAATTAACACAGAAATGTTAATATTTACTTATTTTAAATACTAACTTTCTTTTATTTACGGCAGTAATAAACACTCTTTGTTTAACTGAATTATGAACATCAGCAACAGTGTAGTGGAAAAATTACAATGACTTTGCCACACATATGCGTATTGGCATATTATATAAACTAATGAAATTTGTACATGCATATCAAGAATAAAAATAAAACAGTTTGGAACAAATGAAGCACACACATTAAATCTTGCCTGTTAGTGCCAACAGGCATAGCCGACATTAGGCAGAAAAACATATTCCTATAATTGGAAATATTCGCTATATGCAGCTGTTTAACAGGGTTGTTTATAAAGTTGATCTTACATTAGTACTCATTCAATATTGAGTTTATTCAACGAGTTGTAAAAATGATATAATGCGAGGCTCTTGCCGAGCATTATATCATTTTTGATAAGGAGTTTAATACATTCAATAATGAATGAGAACGAATGTTAGATTCTATTGATCACATAACTCACATATCGATTTTTATTGCATTTTGCATGTCGCTTTAACACGCGAAACCGACATAAACCGTGGGAATAGGATCATAGTCATTATCGATTTTTTTACAGCGCATACTAGGCTAATTTGCATACTTATATAACTAGTGGCATATCGAAAATATAGAATGGTGTTATTCCACTACCACATCGTAAGTTATGTGATAAAAATATATACAAGCATCTATGTATTTAACAAGGCCACCGCCACGGACTGTCTCGCCTTCGGGGTTTTTGTTCATTCACAACGAGGGTTTGTTTGTTGGGATCGTGTCGATTTTTACGGATGGCGGGAGATGTACAGTACTGGTTCTAGCCGGAAAAGTGGGTGGTCTTCCTCCACCACAAAAAATCGACCGTCATATGTAACGTTACATGTGTTGAAAATGACGTAAACCACCATACAAAAAATGTTGGGATCGTAGGTTGTATATTATATCTATCTTTATTTTATTTTATTTAGTGCAATAAAAGATAAATAAATAAACAAGGAAAAATAATAGAGTAAAGGACACAATTTGAAATAAAGTATATAAAACAGAATTAAGTACATTTTAAGTACAAGGTGAATGTTAATGTTCATAGTCCTTTTGTCTATAAAGTCAAGGTCATTGGTGGGGTGGGGCTTAGCGAAAGGGTACTGGGTTACCATAGTGTATGTTCAAACACAGTTTCAAAGTAATACCTTTGACGGTATTGCAGATATATGCCTTCCAAAATAGTGTAACTAAGAACAACTTGACTGAGTTATGTTGCCTTTAAAGTCAAGGTAATTGGTGGGGTGGGGCTTAGTGGAAGAGTAAAGGGTTAGCCCAGTGAATGTTCATACGAAGTGTCAAAGCAATACCTTTGACGGTATTGGAGTTATATACCTTCTAAAAAACGTTAACCAAGAAATTGTGTCTAAGTTCTGTTGTCTTTAAAGTCAAGGTCAATGTCATTGGTGGGGTGGGGCTTAGTGAAAGTGTAAGGGATTACCCCAGTGAATGTTCATACAAAGTTTCAAAGCAATGCCTTTAACGGTGTTGGAGATATATATCTTCCAAAAATATTTAACCAAAGTCGCTGCCGGAAAAGTGATCCCTATCTTCGAAAAGGCAAGACAAAAACATAATTTTTCAAATGTCTACTGTGATTACTACATTGCTCATAAAGTGCTTGTGTCCTCCTGGTATGTATGTACTTAATTATCAAGGTAAATAGAAGAAAAACATATTCTTTCTCACAGGAGACTATTTCTGTAATGCCAGCGGCACTCCAATATAATTTCTTTAAAACATTTAGGCCTTGAGCATGTTGAGCCAGGACCCAAAGTTTTCGATATTGTTACCAACTCAAGGGACAAATTCTACCATCACTTTTTGAAAATACTAATGTATACTGATTACATTTTTCCATGATAGCAATCTGGAACAGGTAGCTAAAAAAATAATCGAACATCAACAGGTTACCATTGCAGCGCTTTCATATAAGTTTTTGATGTTCATTTTTGAATCTCATGCTTGTGTATAATTATTGAGGTGTTTTTTAAAGATGCAATTAAGTTTACAATTCATTTAATTATAAGCTCTGTTTAGCACTGATTTCTATTTAAAATCTCTGTTTTGCTTCAAATTAGAAGTCACATTTTTATGCATTTAGTTTAGTCAATATTTTTCACATTATATGTGTAAACTTGTCAGAATCAGTAATTTACAACATGTCTACGATAATTTAACTACTATTATAATATGAATAAGAGATTGCTATGATCTTTAAAACTTTTCATCGATTGTTATTACACTTGATAATTATATTGCACTAATGACACAAACTGTCCAAAGGATTCTAGATAAGGAAAATGTGAAGTTTAACGCTTTTTATAACATTAGTCTATGTGTATGCGTTATGTCAATACTTATTATGATTAACGGGTAAACATTTGGATTACGTAGTACACATAAATACATGAATTAAACATTGCAAATTGTAACACAAAAACGTATTAGATATCAATTTAATGCTTTTTAATTACAATTTATGTATATTTTAAGGATGTTAACACATGAATTACCCCGCCCATATACATCAAAATGAAGAATTATTTGTATGACATGTAATAATAGTATATGCATTGGCACACACCATTTTTGTGTTATTAAACAAGAGGCCCAAGAGGACCTGTGGACGCTCTACTGGCTCAAGACAAAGTGTATGTATAAGGGGCCACAAGTCAAAATCATTCAACCGGAACATGGTGATGATATACACAACTAGGCTTGGTACTGATTATCTCTCCAAAATTTCGTTGATATCCAGCCGGAGGTTCAGGAGAACTAGTCTAGACAAAGTTAGTGTATTATAAGTTTAAGGGCTCATAACTCTGCCAAAATTCATTCAACCAGAACATGGCAATGACAGGTGCAACTAGGCGTAGTACTGATTTAAACATATTTTATTGCCAATATTTTACAGACAGATCAAATATAAACATATATACGATAGACATATTATAATGACAAAGGGGATGGGTAACAAGTTCTACCAACATTAGATTATACCCTTCCCAGACGTAGTACTGATCATCTCCAACAAGATTCGCTAAAATCTGGCAAAGAGTTCAGAAGAGACTAATCTGGACAAAGTTTGCGTATTAAAACATTTAAAGGGCCATAACTCTGTCAGAAAAATAATTAAACCAAAATCAGGCGATGATATGCACAACTAGGCTTGATACTGATCATCCTTGTCAAGTTTCGTCTATATCCAGCCTCGGGTGCAGGAGAACTAGCCCGGAAAAAAATGGTGGTATCAAAATCCTTTATAGGGCCATAACTCTGCCAAATATCTGTAAACCGGAACGCGACAATGACATGCACAACTAGGCTTGGTGCTGATCATCCCTGCAAAGTTTCATTGAAATCTGTCGAGGGGTTCAGGAAAACTACATCAAAGTTTGTTTATTAAAACCTTTAAAGGGCCATAATTCTGCCAAAAATCATTCAACCGGAAACGGCAATGATTTGCACAACTAGATATGGAATTGATCGTCCCTAAAAAGTTTCGTTTAAATCCGGCCAGGGATTCAGGAGAACTAGTAAGAGCAACGTTTGTGCATTAAAACCTTTGAAGGGCCATAACTCCGCGAATAATCATTTAACCGGAACACGGCGATGATTTGCACAACTAGACATGGAATTGATCATCCCTAAAAAGTTTCATTTAATCCGCCCAGTGGTTCAGGAGAACTAGTCAGAACATAGTTTGTGTATTATAACCTTTAAAGGGCTATAACTCCGCCAAAAGCATTCAACTGGAACACGGTGACTATGTACAACTACTGATCATCTCTGCAAAGTTTCAATGAAATCCAGCCAAATGAAGGCCCTTTCGTCCTAATGAGCCGAGATATAGCATATTTCAGAAAATCAAGGGCCATGACTCCGATGTAAATGGCCCAATCTGGATGGTTTTCGAACTTATCCGAGCTTTCATTGATATTAACAATCTGGTAAAATTTCGTAAAGATCGGATGAAGTTGAAGGCCCTATCGTCCTAACGAGGCCAAATAAAGGATTTTTAAACTAAATCAAGGGCCATAACTCCACTGTTACTGGTCCAATCTGGCTGGTTTTCAAACTTGTCCGAGCTGACATTGATATTAACAATCTGGTAAAGTATCGTAAAGATCGCATGAAAAATGAAGGCCCTATCATCTTAACGAGGCAACATATAGCATTTTTAACTAAATCAGAGGCCATAATTCCGCTGTTACTGGTCCGATCTGGCTGGTTTTCGAATGGGCCAGTAAGTAATATAACTAATGATTTGTAGTCGGGACGATTTTTACAGCCGCCACACAACACTAAACAAACGTTTTAAACAGTCTGGAAAGCACTGTATACTTCCACGGCTGACCTCTCTGTCCATTTCTTCACTTAAGTTGATCGACGAGGAAGCAGACACATATGCATTCGTACAGATCCCTTGTGTAATATTTAATAAACTACTGGTTTGTAGTCGAGGTGACATTTTACAGCCGCCACACAGCACTACACAAACGATAGTGTGAATGTCAATAAATACTGGAAAGGGGATCCCTTAGAAGCAACAAACACAAACAAGAGAGAAAAGTAGCAAACTAGGTTTTATTGAGTCTGTTCATGAGAGGTAATATAAAGTACAACACCTCTCACGCCCCCTAGTATCGGCTTAATTAAGTGGTTATCTACTTTAAATTCACAATGATTGGGCTTGATGATCCTAAAGGGCCAGTAAGTAATATAACTAATGATTTGTAGTCGGGACGATTTTTACAGCCGCCACACAACACTAAACAAACGTTTTAAACAGTCTGGAAAGCACTGTATACTTCCACGGCTGACCTCTCTGTCCATTTCTTCACTTAAGTTGATCGACGAGGAAGCAGACACATATGCATTCGTACAGATCCCTTGTGTAACACTGCTTCCATAATCCATGGAGGTAAGCAAATGCTAATGTATTATTGAACTGTGATTATCAAGATAAACTACGTTAATTATGCATTTTTAGACAGTACCTACTAAAAAGAATAGAACATGCAGAAGAAGATTTTAAGAGGGAGATTGCCTAAGCAAAATATTTTTAAAGTAAAGATGGCGAACTAAAACAAATTACCACATTGTTTAATTATATATGACGTTGAATGCATCAACGAAATAAAATATAAAGAACAAGTATTATGAAAGTGGACTGACAACCAGTATCATATCGCGGGTAGCCAACGAAACATGTCTCACGTGTGTTTGCAGAATACAAATAGTTTTGCTTAGACAGATTTAAAGGTACAGTGTAAAGATTCCAGTAGTAACTAGTAAACAATAATCATTTTCAATAACCGATAAGCACCCAGTATTTTAATGTGCAATTACTTTTTTTATGAATCTATCCAGAAATATTTATTTATTTATTTATTATTTCTTTTATAATTTCCTCTAATTTTAGATTTTATTTATTTATTTATTTATTTATTTATTTCGAGGCTGAATGCGAACTATTGTAACTCACTTTTTTCTGAATATGCTTTTTTTACATAACCCATATCCGATACTGACCCTTTATAATGTCACAAAATATGAGAACTAGATTCTAAAATTTGGTGGAGAAAAATAAAATGTGTCATATTATTTTACCATACATGTAGCTTTTTTTAAAATGTGAAACTATTGTAATAAATACTGATAGTTTCACATTGAAAACTCAGCTTTAAATCATTTAAAATAGTAATAGATTAGCACCCAGTATTTTAATGTGCAATTACCTTTTTTCATGAATCTTTTCAGAAATGTTTATTTATTTATTTATTTATTATTTCTTTGATTATTTCCTTTAATTTTAGATTTTATTTATTTATTTATTTATTCATTTATTTATTTATGAATTATATAACATTTCATTTTTTTTAAAAAAGTCATAGATAAAAGAAATTTCGCGTTTATGTCAGGTAACGTAAACTACATTGTCTTTAGCACATGTTTTGTTGCATTTGATTTTTATTTTTAACATGTTTGATAAATAATATAAAACATACACACCATTTCGATGCATGTAAATTATTTTTGAGTATGATACTTTCAAACACGATAATGGTAACGTATTTCGAATACCCCGCTCTCATTTGTTAAACATACTTCATTGTGTAGCAATGCCATACAGTTTCAGGAAAATATATCCTTCAATTCTCTCCCAGGGTTTGGGTGGCGTCTTTTGGTAACTTACGGTCTAGTTATTTTTTTAACTATTTCTGAATTTATGGTGACGAACAGGGGGTAACGTAAACTACAGTATATTTTCAATGTTCATTATATTGGAAAGGTTTATTTAAAATTAAAACACTGCATAAATAACATACATATATATAGTATGTGTTGTTCGTATGCACATTTTTCATTCATATTCAACTCTATTGAACGTGAACGTGTTTTGGAATTGTTATGGTAACGTAATTGTCACGTCCGTTACATACAAACGCCCCAACACTCAGATGGCAGATAAGGCTCATTTTGAAGCTTTTTGTATTAACTTTCAGAATAACATATCCTACAAAATTCCCCCAGGGGGGCTAGCTAGTAGGGGGTCTATAGCCAGGACAAGGACTATAACGTGTTACTGACGTCGACGTCATCAGCCGATAACGTTCATCAAAACATTTCGGTTAAAATCATACACTAAGAGATGTAAAGGTAACACATAGATTAATGGTAACACATAGATTAAAGGTAATACATAGATTAAAGGTAATAAATAGATTAAAGGTAACACATAGATTAAAGGTAATACATAGATTAAAGGTAATACATAGATTATTTAACTGCTGGGTTCGTTTGTATAGACATACTGCACTCGATGGTAGGCGTGTTTAGTTTTTTTTATTCAAATAACCACACGCATATCATCTTGTGAAGGATTTCCCTATAATCTAATCTTGCAGTTAAATCATACATCAATCGGGTTGGCAATGGACGATGTGTAAAGCGGTGTAAAAGGATCAAAGTGATAAAAGAAAAACCCACCTTTCAAGTTCTGACTGTAAACTTTAAATTACCATTGAAATCCTTTGTGCACAGACGTCTTTCCAGCTGGAATGGCAGCTGATGTATTTAAAATGCCATTGCGTTTTCTTACTGTTTACATCTTACCCATCCGACCCTCCTCAACCTCGTTCTGGTTATCTGAATATATTTTGTTTCGTGTTAGCAAAATATATTACTGTTTTTTACCGGCTCTTTCGATGTTTCAATAAATTCAGCATGTTATCCCACACATGTTAGTAACATAATATTATCTAGCAACTAAATACACTAGTTTAGAATTAAATGGTATTCGAAATTAATATTTATTAAATGCGTGTCCCTTTAACAGTTGTCCAAAGTATACCAATCTGCCAAGTACATGTCACGAGGTGAAGAAAGCCGGCGAATGCTGCTCCACCGTAACATTCATGCCCTCAACTAGAAACCTTACTACTATTGGTAATGGCGAATTGATTCAAGTAGAAACTGGCGGTACTGTACCTACAAACACATCAGGAGGAGCTGTAGCACCCACTCGGAGTTAGTTTTTATTTGATTGTATCCTGAACTGGAAAATACATGCTAGCTAATAGGAATACAAAAAGTCATTGACTATACTTCTACATCTAAGCATACGTGTTAGAAAGAAACACAACACATTATATCTTCGAACGGAACATATTTTTATAACACTATTTCAATTACCAATTGTTATGTCACTGTACAAGCTATACAATACTAGGCAGGTATTAAAGTATGATTATATGTTTGCATTACAGGGGGTTGTTTGTTCAAGGGCCAGGTTTACATCCAGGAACAATTCTGGGAAGACGGATGCAAGTTCTTCTGTGAATGTATCAACGATAATGAGGGCCTCTACAGTTGCAGACCGAAGAAATTATATCATTTCATGTTTTCTTGATGAACCTGGGGGTAATGAGCTAGAATTGGTGGGTATTTGATGTATCCCATTCATGTAGTTGCCAACGCTATGGATGTATTAAGTTATGGTCCGGGTTTGTGGTATTGATCCAACTTGACATTGCCCTATCCTATGCATGTCTATGTATGGCAAATGATATTTGGGGTAAAAGGCCAACACGTTCATAAATGTAAATTAACATTTTTGAGGAACAGAAATTTGCGGAATTTGATGACAAATTAATAAATACTGAAAATGGGATCCCTTGGACGCAACAAACACAAAAAAGAGATAAGCGTAGCAAGACTTGAAAGCCAGTTAAACAGCCTTTAAATAGGATATTCATTCTCCTTGTCTCTAAGTTTAGATATTTCAGGGATTAGTGTATCACATAATAACGACGTTATATCATACTTTAGGGATTAGTGTACCACATAATAACTATGTTATGTCGTACGACAGGGATTAGTGCACCACATCATAACGTTGTTATGTCGTACTTCAGGGATTAGTGTACCACATAATAACGATGTTATATCATACTTCAGGGATTAGTGTACCACATAATAACGATGTTATATCATACTTCAGGGATTAGTGTACCACATAATAACGATGTTATATCATACTTCAGGGATTAGTGTACCACATAATAACGTACTTCAGGGATTAGTGTACCACATAATAACGATGTTATATCATACTTTAGGGATTAGTGTACCACATAATAACGATGTTATATCATACTTCAGGGATTAGTGTACCACATAATAACGATGTTATGTCGTACTTCAGGGATTAGTGTACCACATAATAACGATGTTATATCATACTTCAGGGATTAGTGTACAACGATGTTATATCATACTTCAGGGATTAGTGTACCACATAATAACGATGTTATTTCGTACTTCATTGATTAGTGTACCACATAATAACGATGTTATATCATACTTCAGGGATTAGTGTTCCACATAATAACGATGTTATATCATACTTCAGGGATTAGTGTACCACATAATAACGATGTTATATCATACTTCAGGGATTAGTGTACAACATAATAACGATGTTATATCATACTTCAGGGATTAGTGTACCACATAATAACGATGTTATATCATACTTCAGGGATTAGTGTACCACATAATAACGATGTTATATCATACTTCAGGGATTAGTGTACCACATAATAACGATGTTATATCATACTTCAGGGATTAGTGCACCACATAATAACGATGTTATGTCGTACTTCAGGGATTAGTGCACCACATCATAACGTTGTTATGTCGTACTTCAGGGATTAGTGTACCACATAATAACGATGTTATATCATACTTCAGGGATTAGTGCACCACATAATAACGATGTTATGTCGTACTTCAGGGATTAGTGTACCACATAATAACGATGTTATATCATACTTCAGGGATTAGTGTACCACATAATAACGATGTTATATCATACTTCAGGGATTAGTGTACCACATAATAACGATGTTATATCATACTTCAGGGATTAGTGTACCACATAATAACGATGTTATGTCGTACGTCAGGGATTAGTGTACCACATAATAACGATGTTATATCATACTTCAGGGATTAGTGTACAACGATGTTATATCATACTTCAGGGATTAGTGTACCACATAATAACGATGTTATTTCGTACTTCATTGATTAGTGTACCACATAATAACGATGTTATATCATACTTCAGGGATTAGTGTTCCACATAATAACGATGTTATATCATACTTCAGGGATTAGTGTACCACATAATAACGATGTTATATCATACTTCAGGGATTAGTGTACCACATAATAACGATGTTATATCATACTTCAGGGATTAGTGTACCACATAATAACGATGTTATGTCATACTTCAGGGATAAGTGTACCACATAATAACGATGTTATATCATACTTCAGGGATTAGTGTACCACATAATAACGATGTTATGTACTTCAGGGATTAGTGTACCACATAATAACGATGTTATATCATACTTCAGGGATTAGTGTACCACATAATAACGATATCATACTTCAGGGATTAGTGTACCACATAATAACGATGTAATATCATACTAAATATAAAAGTAATTTAAGGACTCTTCTGCGACAAGAACTATCACAACCTGACTTCTATGATGATGTGATTTATAAACTTCGTAAGATTCTAGGTCATGATCACTTTCATACTATCTTTGTTAAACTTGTTAAAAAGTTTATCAAAAGAGGTTATGACCTTATCATTTTGCAACGTACTGCATGCTTGGTGGTGGACCCTTTTACAGTTCGCCACTATGCTTTCCTCTTTAATTGTACGATGACCGGACAGGCTGTGGACCCTATGATGACGCCTACCTAAAGCCCATTGGGAGGGGTGGCGTTTGATGTTTGTCCATGATCTTTCTTGTCGTGCCCTTAATGGTTTATTCTCTTACTGCTCTGGCTTCTGCAAAGTCATTGAGTACCTTCATTGTGGCTTTCTAGGCTATTGTTTTTTTGTATTATATTTACACGAGCATATTTGTGTTTTACTTATATTGCCTATTGATGCTGCCTTGTTGGTTAGAGATTAGATCATGGCGGGGATTTCTTTATTTACACTGTCCTGTTTTAATGGGATGACAGTAGGTTAAGTGTGAGGTTTGGTGCACCCTAGAACCGGTTCAGACCCCCAGTGGCCTACTTTGCCACTGACCGTTCCAAGGCGGTAGCCCTATTTTCAACCCTTTTTGTGTTTGTGATGTCGTTTGCATTTATTATTGCTTTTGCCTTCTTGTTTGTCTGTTTGCGTGTTTGTTTCTGTGTTTTGTGGTTGACTGTCCTCCTTGAATGCTACTTTCCCTGTCCGATCTTTTTATATTTCTTTTCAGGGATTAGTGTACCACATAATAACGATGTTATATCATTCTTCAGGGATTAGTGTACCATATAATAAAAATGTTATATCATTTTCCAGTAATAATGTCCATCATTAACTTCAAGGAAAACAACCGTTTCTTTCATATTTGCAGAAGCCCAATATTCCCCAACCTACCTGCAGAATGCATTTGCAAATGGACCCAAGTAATCCGTGCTGCCAGCGCCCAACGTGTCAGTTCACTGGAACACCCTAGCCTGGTGCACCAGCCAAGTACCACAGCTCATAATATTGTCCAGCACCCCAAAACCGGAGAACTGTAACAGAACAATCTAAATGTATTTATCAAACCACACGCGCCCCAAATAATGATATGTAAATAGTTTGCATTTCTAAAACAAGAATTAGAAGCTCAATGACATAAGAATACAGTTGTAAAATAGATGGATTTTAAACACCAGTGTGTAAAGATACTCTGTTTAAGGAGGTGTGGGTATAATTGTTCGTAATATGTTCGTATTGGAATTACTCCTCAACGTAAAGCTGAGCTAGAAATTCATGAACGGTAATGGTTTACTTATATCACATGTTAACTCGTTTTAGTAGGACTTGTATTTATACTAATGGAAAAGAGAAACGCAACTCGGGAATGTCCGCTATATAATGTATATATTGCACACTTAACTACCGAGATATCTTGTAAAAAAAAGAAAGTATAGCAGCTAGTTAGAGAATGGGCAAAAGTGTGCTATTTAGTCTTTTTAATCACGGTTCACTTTTCAAAAAGAAATTGAAAATTTTGAAGTTCGGGTTTGAAAATTTGAGCCTTTCATTACTTTATTTACTATAAAGAGATTGCAACAGTTTACATCCTAAGTCTGATCACCTGCTTGAGTAAAACGCATAGTCTATCAAAAATGAAACTTTGAAAGGATAACATTTGGTATGTTATGTGTTGTTTTAGATTTTTTGTGCCGAATATTTAACGACGTTGAGTTTAAACCTTCGCCTCTCACCGCGGGTTCGAATCCGACTGGGAGCTCGACTTGTGAGAAAGTGTCGATTCTTACGGATGGCAGTAGGTGTACAGTACTGGTTCTACCCAGGAAAAGTGGGTGGTCTGCCTCCACCAGAAAAAAATCGACCATCAAATATAGCCTTACATGTGTTGAAAACGACGTAAAACACTATACAAACAAAACAAATTCGAAAGGAAAGTCCTAATGTGACCATGTATCATCCGATTAACAGCAGCGTATTATACATACAATATATAGCGAAATTCCAGAGTTGCTTTTCGTTTTTCTTTAAGTATACACAATTAGATATAAAAGTCGAACAGGAAATGCAGCATTCAAGGACAATAGTCAACCAAAAGCACGCAAAGAAACAAACACCAAATTTAAAGATGACTAAAAGGCAAGAAACGACAAAACAAACATAAAAGGGTTGACAATAGGGCTACCGCCTTGGAACAGTCAGTGGCAAAAAAGGGCCGCTGGGGGTTTAAACCAGGTTCCAGGGAGCACCAAACCTCACTCTTTCCTATTGTCATCCCAATAAAACGGGACAGTGTATAAAAAGATATCCCCGCCAGGTTATATGTCTCCAAATTCAAAAAATTAAAGGACTCCGTTTTTACGTGTTTAGAAGTTTACTGAGAACACTTTAGACATTTGGTAAGAAAGTAGTTAATGTAGTGACATAAATACAAGAAAAGATAAATAATGAAATAAGTAGAGAATGTTTGAATTGTATACGTCTTTAGGTCTGCATCAGTTATTATCTGGATCAGTTAGTGTAACGCCATTCATAGGTATTGTTATTTATCACAATCATAAAAGTATTAAAAGAAACTGTTTCACAAGAATAGTTAAAGAAATATGTACCATTTTGTCATATTGTGTAATCGTAAATTGAACGTAAGCGTGAATCAATCCCTATCCTAATGTTAAAGTCAATTACTCATCAATTACTTGCATTGTGGCTTTCTATGTTATGTTTTATATTCATATATACATGATCATCTCTGTTCTATACTTAAATATTATAGTGCTACCTTGTTTATAATATAGCTTGGCGGGGATTTATTTATTTTAAACTGTCCGTTTTATTAGGATCACAATATGGTAAGCGTGAGGCTTGGTAGACCTGTTTTAAATGCATGTGAGTTTTTAACACGCTATAACTATATAAATACACATTTAATCCCCCAGCTGCATTTTTGCTACTAACCGTTCTCCAGAGTTGCCCATTGACATATGATAAGCGTTTTGTATGTTTAGATGTTGTATATGACTTATATATTATGAGTACACGAAAACTCTCTCTCTCTCTCTCTCTCTCTCTATATATATATATATATATATATATATAACTAAAGTATGATAAATTTCATTACCGGAACTGTATATATAACTAAAGTTTGATCAATTTCATTACCGGAACTGTAAAATGTTAATTGAAGGCTTGTCTTAATAAACAGATTGTGGAATAGTGCGACAACAAATCAGGGGCGTCCGTGACAGAATGGTTAAAGTCTTTACGTGAGGAAGCTATCCAGCTGTCTTGCGGAACGTCAGTGGTTCTACCCAGTTGCTCACCCGTGCAAGAAAAGTGCACAGTATGACCGTAGCTGTTTGTGCGACTATAAAATGGACTATAAAATCCAATTCATTGCATTTCATTTCGTTAAATTTAAACAAAATGCCCAGTAATTTATGGTGCATATATATGCAACTAGGCCAAATATTTCGTTTTCGGGACAAATTAAATATAATTAAGTGTTCCTTTTTGCTAGTTTTTATTTTGTAATGATTTATCTGCGGCCACCCATTTCGCTTGCATCAAGAATTGGTGCTTTTATAGTAAACTGGTTCCTGTTCAACTTGATACCTACTTCGAAAGAAACGTTTCAATACAGCTAGCTTTTGATTTGTAATGATTTATTTGCGGCCAAAGGTTTTGCTTACGTAAAGTCAAATTTGTTTGTATGTGTTGCCATATTGCACTATTATATTTATCGTTATTTTCTAAGTATCATGCTGTTTTAGAGCAATGTATTGGCATACTAATTTCCAAGCGAGTATTGTTGTTTGGTAAGATCCAACAGCACACCTGCACCATATGTTTAAATGGAATATAGATGTCGGAATATTACATATCCATAGGTATAAGTACAGGACACACACACTTTATTTTCACGCGTATTTCATTGTTTATTTGATATTTTAATCTATTTGTGAAATAACATGTTTCATTTGTTTTGCCTTTGAAATTATATTTGATCATCATTCACACTGAAACATACTAGTATATAAAACACAATTTAATACTTCTACTAAAAAGTTTGCGTATTTTCTTTTTGTCTAACGATTACAATAAATGGCAGAGAGATTTATGTTTTATTGAGGGTTTCGAAAAGAGATGTTAATCAATACAAAATGTATTTAATCATAAATTACTACAAGCGTCAACTGCTTCATTCTATTTGTTCTCCGTGATATATGTGACCTAGCTACTGTGTCAACTAACAGCAAAATTAATCTGTTTTTCTTTATTGGGATGACAATGGGGTAAGAGTGAGGTTTGATGTACCCGAGAACCTGGTTTATCCCCCCCAGCGGGCCCTTTTTCCCACTGACCGTTCCAAGGCGGCAAGCCCTATTTCCAATACTTTTAGGTTTTGATGTCATATCTTGCCTTTTAATCATATTTGTAGTTGCGTTTTCTGTGAGTGTTTGTGGCTGACTGTGGTCCTTGAATGCTACATTTCATGTTCGACTTTTATATATACTTTTTCTATCAGATCTCTCATAAGGAAAATCTCCCGATCTACATCATTACCTTAATACGGTAACCTTAGCTTTTGCTTAGCTTCACTTGAAGCAAAGTACATGTATATATTTCTTTAGGCTAGATCAACGTTGGGTGTTATACGAAATACTAGTTCTTGAAAAATGGAAACCAAGTTAGCTAAATAATGTACACTGACGTTATTGTCCTGAACTACGATCCGTTCACATTTTAATTTATTATACCTCATGTCAATCTTCCATGTTATTATACCTCATGTCAATTTTCCATGTTAAATTCCCAGAGACGAAACAAGTTATTGCAACTTAGATTAATCACTCTCGATGGCTTCCTGGGTAGAACCATTACTAAGCAATGCGGATTAATTACCTTGCTCAAGGATAAATAACGTGGCCGCGGCGAGGATCGAACCCACGACCTCCCGATATGGAGTTCGGCGCTCTACCACTGGACCACGCACTCCACATGTTGGTGTAATGTCACACCCTGGAGTGACGTCACGGGAGAACAGCTTTTTTTAATGTTACCCTCCCAATCTCATCATCTCGGCATCCAGGTATTTCTAATGATTTAATCCGACGTCACAGGAAGTTTATGAATATATATTGGTTTTTCCCCGTGACCAACACGTTATTCGTAAATAAATAGGCGAACACTTTAATAGAATACTTATTATGTTATTTATGTTTTTAAAATGTTGATGAAATGTGCAATTGTTTTTTTGGAAGATGTGAATAATACTTTTGTTGAACATAACGTGTTAGTTACAAAACTGGTTAAAAAAGTAAATAAAAACATCCTCCTTTTTTAAGAACGAAATGGACCTGTGTTGACATGTTTAATTTGCTTCGGTATAATAAAATAAATATTGCATCCCAGTGAGGGTGACAGTGGATAATGTCAACCTTCGGAAAATTAGTGTCAACATCGGCTTCGCTTCGTTCGACATTATTTTCCTCAGGTTGACAATATCCACTGTCACCCTCACAGGGATGAATCCTGGTAAAGCTCAGGCTCGATATAATTAGTTCATCTTCTATTAGAAGGCGCAATCGTTAAGACCCTTTTTTGTTAAGGTCTCATACAACACACATACAAAAAAGTCATGCATTTGCCTTGAAAACAACCATTACACTGACACACATATTAAAGATGATATTAAACCTTGTGTTAGGCGTTAAACTTTCGGTATTTATTCAAAAGTAGATATAAGGGGTGAACAGGAAAAGTAGCATTCAAACACCACGGTCAACAGAAAAAACGCATAGAAACAAGCAACAATTGCTAGGATAAATACAAGGCAATGAATATGACGTCACAAACATAAACTGGATGGCAATATGGCGACCGCCTTGTAACATTCAGTCGCAAAAAAAAATCCCGCTTGGGGTTAAACCAGGTTCCAGGGTCACCGTATCTGACTCTTATCATATAGAGATGGTACAGCGTCAAAAGATCTTTAAATGGCAATACGCTTATCCGTCGATGATATAGATGTTGTAGCAAAGTACTGAGTCTGTGTCCAAAAGCTGCGTTCTTGATTGTTAAGTCTTATCAAGGCCTGATGTTTTATAGTTGAAGAAATATCAGTGAAAAATATTTTATTATTAAAATGCATGTGAGTTTTTAACACGCTATAACTATATAAATACACATTAAAACAAAGTGTTGACCTTTCTTTCGAGACTAATGATTTAAATACATTTAATAATAACAGTGTTCCAAAGAAAACGTTGATGTTCCTGTATATATGAATATATAAAATGCATAGACATTCGTAAAACAAGAGAATACACCGTCTCTATTGAAAACGGTCAAATAATAAAATCTATGACCAGAGAGGTGATTTTAATTTGTATCATGTTAATAATCCCCACTTAGATGCGGATGTTCCCAGCGCTAATTCATATGGAGTCTATGACATACAAGAGAGATGATTTTAATTTTGATATTGTTAATTCCCCGAGCAACTTCTTATGGGGTCTGAGTGTCTCAACTTATTCGTTTTTTAGAGCTTGTACTCGATTCGAGGACTTCAATATTCCTAATCTTTGTATAACTAAAAAGCTACTCCACCAGGGATACCGTTACCATAAACTTCGTAGAACCTTTGCAAAATGTTATTATCGTAACCCTGATCTTCTTTCCAAATATAAAAGTAATTTCAAATTCTTCTGCGACAAGGTCTATCACATCATGGCTTCTATTGTGACGTGATTTACAAACTTCGTAAGATCCTTGGTCATGATCACTTTCATACACTCTTTGTTAAATTTGTTAAAAGGTTTATCAAAAGAGGTTTTGACCCTGTCAGTTTGCAACGCACTGCATGCATGGTGGTGGACCCTTTTACAGTTCGCCACTATGCTTTCCTCTTTAATTGTGCGATGATCGGACAGGCTGTTGACCCTATGATGACGTCTACCTAAAGCCCAAAAGGACGGTGACGTTTGAAGTTTGAATTCAATCTTGTCTTGTCTTACCCTCAGTGGTTTATTTTCTTGTTGCTCTGACTTCTGCCAAGTCACTGAGTACCTTCTTTGTGGCTATCTATGCTATTGATTTTTGTATTGACATATATACGAGCACCTTTGTGTTTTACTTATATTGCCTATTATTGCTGCCTTGTTGGTTAGAGAATAGTTCATGGCGGGAATTTCTTTATTTACGCTGTCCTGTTTTATTTTATTGGGATGACAGTAGGGTAAGTGTGTGCACCCTCGAACCTGATTTAAACTCCCAGCGGACTTTTTTTCCACTGACCGTTCCAAGGCGGTAGCCCTATTGTCAACTCGTTTTGTGTTTGTGACGTCATATGCCTTTATTCCTTATTAATATTGCCATTTATGTTTGTCGTTTTGCGTGTTTTTGGTTTACTGTATTCTATGAAAGCTACATTTCCTGTTCGACTTTTATACTTATTTTTCTCACCTTATTCGTTTTTCTAGAGCTGTTAGTCGTATTGCGGACTTTAATATCATAATAGCTGTATAACTAAAAAGTAACTCCAGCAGGGCTAACGTTATCATAAACTTCGAAAAACCTTCGCAATATTTTATTATCGTAACCCTGATCTACTTTTAAAATCTAAAAGTAATTAAGAACTCTTCTACGACATTGACTATCTCAACCTGACTTATATGGTGACGTGATTTACAGACTTCATAAGAGCCTTGGTCCTAATCACTTGCATACATCTTTATAAAATTTGCAAAAATATTCATCAAAAGTGGTTACGACTCTATCATTTAGCAACGCCTGCATGTTTAGTGCTTGACCCATTTACAGTTCGCCACTATGCTTTCCTCTTTGAATGTGTGATGACCGGACAGATTGTGAAGCCTATGTTGACGTCTACCTAACTCCTCATAGGACGGAAGCGCCTGTGTTTGTCTTAAATCTTTTCTTGTCGTACCCTTAATGTTTTGTTCTCTTGTTGCTCTAGCTTTCTAGGCTTTTGGTTTTATATTGTATATACATGATCATTTATTTATTATACTTATATTGCCTATTAATGCAGCCTTGTTTGATAGAGAATATAACCTGACGGAGATATCTTTATATACGCTGTCCCGTTTTATTGGGAAGACAATAGGGCAAGAGTGAGGTTGATGCAACCTAGAACCTGGTTTAAATCCCACCAGCGGCCTTTTTTGCCATTGGCCGTTCCAAGGCGGTAGCCCTATTGTCAATCCTTTTATGTTTGTGATGTCATATCTTTCATTGTATTCATCTTTGTAGTTGTTGTGTTTTTCGGTGCGTTTTTGTAGTTGACTGGTCCTTGAATGCTACAACTCCTGTTCGACTTTTATATCAACGATAACACATTTTGAAAAAGGGTTTTCGAAGTTAATGGTCACGGTAGCCCTGATGGAATAAAGTATACATTATAGAAAGGTTACAAATATTGAAGTACTCAACTCGACTGCAAGCTTTATATAAACACATAAGTTGAGAAACATATACCCGTACGATGTTGCCTGCTGCCTTTGGAACATCCACGCCTAAGTACGGATATTTCACGACATCGATATTAATATCATCTATCTTTACATATATTTTGCTTATTATTTTTTCATTTTCATTTCAGAGATCATTTCAGAGATCAGATGCAAATCTAGAAAAGAAGCGACAATATCAGACATATTACCTTTGCTAAGTTGGAATTCTATGGGGTATATATTATTCACAATGTAGAAAAGAAAGGTTTGTCAATGTTTAATATATCATCCTGATACATGTACCGAGAGGTGTTAATAAGGCCTAGATGACGAAACTATGATCTAATAGAAATTTAAGTGATACACAGAGATATTGGCAATTTCACATAGTATAAATGTCTAAACCTCCGGTAGTCAAAATGCGTTATTATTATGACAGACAAACATTTAGTTTTTCTCTAGCAAACATCTTTTGAATAATAGCAATATATTGAGAGGGGTTTGAACCCTACTGAATAAATTTGTCGTTTATAAGGTTTCGCGGTTAAGTTGTATATAGTGTAGACACAAATAAGTATTTATTTTATTACAGATAAAACTTGACGTTTTTGCAATTTTATCAAGAACATCTCGTGAATTTTTAATAAATCATACTTCATTAATCAAGTTACAGAGTTGGCATAATCTGTATCACAATATCGTTTGACATGATCTTTAACGACAGAAAGACAAGACGTTTGGTGACAAGAAATAGAAATAATGTAGTAATGCTGATAAGATTTATATTAGCTTCTCGGTCAAACATGTATTGGTTCATAAAATCAGTAACATACTTATTATAAACCTCGGTAAAACATTTAAACCTCGGGCAAACATGTATTGGTTCATAAAATCAGTAACATACTTATTATAAACCTCGGTCAAACATGTATTGGTTCATAAAGTCAGTAACATACTTATTATAAACCAGATGTGATGACGTCTAACGAGTAGATACCAATTTAGAGGTTTAGTGAGACTTTCTTTTTCAAATTCAATGTTCAACTCTGTAACTTCTATCAAATATATTTGCCTTTGTTTGTATAGAAATGGTGAAACTGATGCGTTTGATGTACTAAGCATTATTCCCTATCAAACGTATTATTTAGGAGGCGGACAATATTATTGAATCTATATTAAGTCGTATTGCATAAGGACGTATCTATATATGTACAATCATTTTAGTTCAGACCAAATTACAAACACGCACAATCGTAACAGTTTCATTTTTATTAACTTTGTTTTTTAATTCCAACTTGCTTAATTAACCTTTACATATATCATACGATAATATGTCGTATATATTAAAGTCAAAATAATCGCGTATATGGAAAATCGGATTTACAATACACTACAAGTAATAACCAAACAAAGCAGCTAGTTGGATGGGAACGCCGGTCCAAAGATCCAGGGTTTGCAACCACATTGATCCATATGCATGCAATCGACGCACTGGTTTTGGTGAGCGTTGCCACACTGGCAACCACCGTTCTGCCAGCACGCACAATCGGATCGCGTTGTGTTGAAACTGCATTTGCAGTCGTTAAACCAAAGTGTATATCCATCCACGCCGTTATCGGGTCTCGATAATGCTGAATTAGACAGTATACAATATATAAGAAGTTTGGACATTGTGACAACATTACCTAGACCCATCTCCAGTCGTTTCCAAATTAAAAATTGAAATTATTCCTGATTAAAATGACTTATGGTAAAATAATAGTCTTTACTATGGACGACAACTGTGTAACAAGGAAGATTACTAACATTAGAATGGTGATACTTTAATAACTTTAATAAACTATACTGTTATTACCGAATGCATGCAGTATGAATAACTGTTTGATATTACTATGCAATATGCATAACTGTTGGATATTACTTTAAAACAAAAACTATATGCAAACACAAATAGAATCCATTAAAAACAGAGCCAACTTTCGAGTCAGTCGCTTTGTACAATCCTAAAACGTATTTCCATATCAAATGTGGGGCGTCCGTGGCTGAGTGGTTAAAGTCTCTGACTTGCAATCACTTGCCCCTCACCGCTGTAGGTTCGATCCCTCAGGGGCCTAGGAATCTTTATGCGAGGAAGCTATTCAGCTGGCTTGCGGAACGTCGGTGGTTCTACCCAGGTGCCCGCCCGTGCACGAAAATTGCCCGGAGGGGCACCTGGGGTCTTCCTCCACCAGTGGAAGCTGGAAAGTCGCCAAATGACCTCAGCTGTTGGTGCGACTATAAAATCCAATTCAATTCAATTCCATATCAAATGTCGATAGAAGAAAACTGGGATATTTTAGATTTATAGAAAGTTAGATGTTTAACTTCTAATGAAGATTCCTCTCCAACACTAAAAGTACACAGTCATACGATTGGAAAGCGACAACATGATTATCATATTCATGCAGTTAAACAATAAATACTTGTTTCACTGACATTCGCTGAAAAACTGTACATGGAGTTAGAGAACAAATGTGTCAGGTTCTCAAACCATTCTCATGTGCCTTAGGAACCAGTTTTACACTGTATGTTTTGGAACATTCTCAACCAAAGTTGGGAAGTTATAAGTACGAACTGTAGTAAAGCTAAAGCAATCTTTTCAACGGAATGCCGCCAATCTAGTTCCTAGTGCTAATGTCCTAAAATCTCACTAGAATCCGTAGACAACTGTAAACTAAGAGTATGAGAGTGGACCTTTGGAAACGGCCGAACACGATAAATACGAAATATTGAAATCTCGGTCTGATTGACACTGTTCATGAACGGTAGTGAAATATGCTTGCTACCGTTCACGCCCCCTAGTCCCGGGTTGAGCAGAACTCAATATTCATAAAATCGATAGTACAGAATTTTAACCATCCCGAATATGGCATGCATATGGCGGTGGACATGTTCCTTTTAATGTGTTGAGTGAATAAGGTGTTTATTTTAAATATAAAAACAAGGTCAGTAATAATTAACAACTAGACGGGGTAGTTTTTGTAACAAAAACTATGTCTCCCCATATGTAATGGACAGACATTATGGATATATATATGTACCTGTTTAGACTGAGGATGTACTGATATTATTGCTACCGGACATGAAATGCTTGGTTTAATGTGGTTATAGTGCAGTACATGCCAAAGAATGGTTTTCGTGCACTGCTGTTACACTATAGTCATGCACTCCCATACTGTACTCGATATCCCTCAAGCGGTTTAAGAGATATGGAGTGGACGCATACGATATTTGACCTCTAAGTTGTCCTCTAAGTGTGCCTTGACCTTAAACAACCTGTCTGAAAGTTGCGTTTTGCACGTCGTCTCGATATGGTTAACATTTGTGCCAAGTTATTTCAAAATCCCTCAATTGGTTCAAGACATATGGAGCGGACATGAAATATAGTGCATATGACCTTCGACCTCTAAGTGTGACCTTGACCGGACATGGCTGGAAGTTGCGCTCTGCACGTTGTCTCGATATGGTTAACATTTGTGCCAAGTTATTTCAAAATCCCTCAATTGGTTCAAGACATATGGAGCGGACATGAAATATAGTGAATATGACCTTAGACCTCTAAGTGTGACCTTGACCTTGACCGGACATGGCTGGAAGTTGCGCTCTGCACGTCGTCTGGATATGGTTAACATTTGTGCCAAGTTATTCCAAAATCCCTCAATTGGTTCAAGACATATGGAGCGGACATGAAATATAGTGCATATGACCTTCGACCTTTAAGTGTGACCATGACCTTGACCGGACATGGCTGGAAGTTGCGCTTTGCACGTCGTCTCGATATGGTTAACATTTCTGCCATGTTATTTAAAAATCCCTCAAGTGGTTCAAGAGATATGGAGCGGGAATTACTTGTGACGGACAGACGGACGAACATCCAAGCTAAAAACAATACGTCTCCCCATACATGGCGGGAGACATAATAATGCCGCATACAAGCACATCTCCACTTGCCTGAACGGTTCATACAAATTGTTATTGTTAAACACAAAATAAAATTTACTGCAGAGCGAAACTGTAGAGTGAAATTTCAAATCAGTATATTCAAACAAATCTCTTTAAAAAGAAAGAGTATGAAAAGAGAATTGTAACCATTCACAATGCCTATACAGGTCAACGAGAATATCGTTAAGATATGTTAGATTTAAAGAAAGTTAGATAGTTTTTTAAACAAAATTGATGAATACGTGTCATTAACTGTAAAAATTATCCGACTCGAACGCGACAATATGCGCATCAACATCGTGCTGTAACTTTTCCTGACTAAATACTCCATATAAAAACTGTCCAGCTAAACATTCATATGCCTGTGAAGATATCTATATGTTTGTACATCTAACTAGGTTGCACGACTTGTAAGTGAGGAAGTGTCGATTCTTACGGATAGCGGGAGGTGTACAGTACTGGTTCTAAAAGTGGGTGATCTGCCTCCACCACAAACAAATCGACCGTCATATATAACCTTACATGTGTTGAAAATGACTTAAAATACAAAACAAACAAACAAAACGAACAAACGTTCTCTTGCTCTGGACTCATCATCTGTCTAAATAAAATCGATAACAACATGACAAAGTTCAACGAGTTTTTGCAAAACCTGAGCACATTCCTTTTATATCAGAGTGTGAAGAGGTGACCAAACTTGCCTCCTAGATACTTGTATTCACGTTCACGAACTTATACCGATCAGTACGTGAACTTTAGCCGTAAATCTACCGAGCCGCGACCTTAGAACAGAAAGCAGAGATCGAACATTTGATGAATGCCCTCAAAACTAATCCCTATCTGGAGTAGATTCTTACAATAACAAAGAAAAAGGACACATGCCAACATTGGAATATCCTTTGCAAGAGGAACATCAGACGTACTACACAGGGTGTTTAAGAACTACAACAAGAGACAATAACGATCAAGCCACGGGGACCTTCGCTTAACCAGGACGAGGATCCGGAGCTTCCCCCGGTGTACGACTCTCTCCTGTTGCCACGTGCCGACATAAATCAGTAGTCAAATGACGAAGATCATGCGATATGGTCGAAACATCCAAAATAATGTAAGATCGTGCTTGCTCTGAGTTAATGATTTTATCTAGATAGATGTACAGTTAAGATGTACAAGTAAGCATTAAATTGAATTGTAAATGACAACGCATTGTGATTATGTTTCATTAAATTCTAACATAATGTATTATAAAACAAGTGTAACTTTGTTACCAGAAAAAAAGAGCTTAAATAAAAAACCATCATATTTAAGTCAGACGATTTAAGTGCTGCGTTGGTGACCCAATAAATGCTTAACCGAAGCTTATATAAATCTAGTAAATCTAATTAACATGACTGGGTAATATTAGTCCTAACATGCCAATGCTGTTAAATCTAAGAAAATATATTTAGTTTCGTTTAGTAGACACATAATTCCATGTGGTATATACAAGCCCATTTGAATTGAGGATATATTTGTTTTTGTATTTCTTGAGACAAAGAAAAAGTTACACTATTAAATGTTAAAATAAACATACGATTTCCACAGTTTTCTAGATGTCCGCATTGCACACACTGGCTATGGTTATTTCCTGGACACTGACATGCGCCTGCATCACAGCACGCACATTCACTGATTGATGCGTTAGACGCGCATGCGCATCCGGTCTTAGACCTTAATTTTATAAAATGAAGATGAACAAACATTTATGAAAATACAATAAACACAGAATAATACAATAAAAATAAACATAGCATTTAAACGTTGTTTTGGAACTGTAAAAGTATATAGTTTGCCTAGTTGCATTTATATTGTGTTCAAGTGACAAAAACCTACTGTGTATGGTAATATTATTATTATTAGTAGTAGTAGAAGTATTAGTAGTAGTAACAGTAGCAGTAGCAGTAGTAGTAGCAGCAGTAGTACTGGTTAATATAAGCTTTAACAATCATACTTAAATCAAAATTCATATTAGCGTAAACCAATCCAAGCAATACATGCTACCATATCTTTTCTAAGGCATCATCGTTTCACTTGCTTATAGGCTCACTCAAACCGATTCTGCTAGATTTCTCTCTTGTTTGTGTTCACTGCTACTAAGTTATCCATGTTTCTGTATTTATCAATGAACAGTCCAGGTATGTACGCAATTGATTTATTATGAAGCTAGTACACTTTAATAGATCACGTTTATTAAGAAAAGCTTGTATTTCCATTATTTTCAAGTAAAACGAGAGCATTGTTAGCATATAATCGCGTGTATACAATAAACTTAAATACATATTCATAAAGAGACTCACGTTGTCCAGATATCAAATTCGTGAGGTACAGCGCCCCCTAGTGGTGCAATATGATGTGTATCATTTGTGAATCCATCTGGTTAGAATAAAGTACATGTGTATACTGTTTGGTTGTATGTTATATTACTAGGTATGGTAATGGCGAAACTGGCTCCCAGTGACGTTTTTAATAAACACATGTGAATACCTATTTCACTACAAATGGACCGAATTGTTATAAAAACTCATTAAAATTAAGAGGTTGAAGGCTTAAATGATTTGAAGAGTCTCACAAACAATGCCTCTTCTTTTAAAATATTACTTATTATTTAGTTTCAGCGGTTGTCAGTCAGTTTTTAGTCTTGTTAGAAGCGTTTTGTTAGAAACTGGGACCTTAAGTCGATGGCCATGGAATGATTTGAACATACCACATTGAAGGTTTCATGTCACTGCCCTATGCTTCGGGATGGCTTAAATGTCTGTACTATTGACATGATTAATATTGAGTTCTGCTCAACCCGGGGCTAGAGGGCGTGAACGGTAGCAATCACTTTTCACTACCGTTCATGAACAGTCTCAGTCTAACCGAGACTGCAATATATTTGTATTTAACGTGTTCGACGATTTCCAATTTTCTCCTTTAATAGTTTTGTTTGTATTTTAGAGCGCACAAAGTAATTGTTAGGTCCGCATCATCAGCCAAACAAACTGTGAAAAACTCAGAGAGACCATGTTTATGAAACTTACCTGTCCAAGAATTGCCGCTCATACTCGGGTCACATAACTGTGATTGGACACTTGGGTTGACCTCTCTAGCAGATCGACAGTTCCCATTTATGAGGCAGGTATTTTGCTGTGTTAATAAATAAATGCACACATTTGCAAAATATAAATCCATAATTGTTCAATTTAATGCAGCCAAATTTTGCTTAATGTTGCCTAGATGCTTTATGTATGTCTTGTTTTACATATATGTTCTATATATGTACTATTTTGTAAAATATGTGTTTGACACTGACATAAATAAATATAAAAGTGTGAATATCAAATAACAAAGTTTACATAGTTTGTAATGTGTAATACGTACTTTAAATATGAGAACATAATTACATAATACCACTAATGGCGATTATAACATCTGATTAATAACTTTGCTAAATATGTGTTAGAAGTTTGAATCAGTGTCTGTCAACAATATACGTACTGTATTAGTCTACTTTAATCAAATTAAACCAACAACAGAAATTACACTGCACATATTAAATAAACGACCCGAAGATGTCATTTCCTAACTATGGTTACGCGCCAGGGATAGCTATTTAAATTTGGCGTAAAATGGCACTGTATTGCAAAACGAGCGTCATGTGAAGCTATCTATGGTATTCTCCGTGTGACAGCTATTTATATCTTGTGAATTTATCTATAGACTGATACGACCTGTGGTCATTACTAATTATTGCTCTTTAATATATATAGACAACGTTAATGCTCCATCTTTTTCTTTAAAAAAACTAAGAAAGGAGAAATTTGGAAATCGTCGAACACGTTAAAAACAAAAATATTGCAGTCTCTACATCTGATTGAGACCGTTCATGAAGGTAGTGAAACGTGCTTGCTACCGTTCACGCCCTCTAGCCCCGGGTTGAGCAGAACATAATATTAATCATGTCAATATTACAGAAAGTTAAGCTATCCCGAAGATGGTATACATTTGGCGGTGACCATGGAACATTCAATACGGAATTGTCACACCAGCGGCGAATGGTTTTGAAGTCTATGTATACACTTTACATAAATGCAACACAGAGAGATAACATATTGACCGTTGTCTGTTTTGCAAAGTCCTTCCAAACTCGTAAACGATATCGGTTACACGTTTGACTATGTCTTCCTGATTTATGTTTGCAAAGTTAGCGACCTTTACTTGACAGTTGCCACCAGACTTAGGACACGTCATACAGGTTGAGTCCATTATGATCACTTGTTGCTTGTTGCTGTAATGTACGCCGTCGTTTGTCAAATAAATGTTGTATCCAACTACTGTACGACCTGCAATCATTGATTTGTAAATACACCAAGTGTATACTTTAAAGGCGTTATATTCATACAGTGTACAACATCATTAATTTACGAAAACTAAAACGCATTCTCTATATTTATGTTAGTTTAATTAAAGAACTAATTAGCCACGATATCTAAGTACGCATTAAGTTACTGCTATATTCTTATAGATAATGTGCACTTGTAAAGTTTTACTTTTCTTCCGTCTTATTGAAACATGATTTTAAGGCACTTTATACCTTTCAAATTCTCCCAACCATTGCGACGTGACTCAGATTATGAATGTTTACGAACAAATACGTTTGTCTCAATAAGGATAATTAATATTCATGCAGCCTCATTAATATTGGTAAGGTCATTTTAACCAAGTCACGTAGCCCGCTAGCGTACAACATGCAATGTTAGCTAAAAACGTTAAGTCGGTCCAGAATGAGCAGATTTTCATATTTTTCGCCGATATTGTTTATTAAGCCTTTCCGAAGAAATATGTCAGAATACAATCATAAATCATCGTAAATTCATAGTCATGTTGGCGATACCACTTTTGATCAGGTTCACGGCAACAGATTATCACTTAAGCGCGTCAGTCACATAACGTTCTTGATCGTTAACGACTACACAGTAAGCTATATGTGCCACCGCAAAAGGTAATTCGATTCCTCATGTACCTTTTTAAGATGTCTACTCAAAAAGTACACTGTCATACAATTTCTTTCTTTCTAAGACTGTGGAGCTAATTTCTTGAAGTACTAAATGAATCGAATTAGTGGGTGTTTATGTAAGTGCTATAAGAACATATATTACAAATGATGAGTGAGTGGTTCATATTACAACTGATGAGATATGAGTACATATTACAACTGATGAGATATGAGCATATATTACAACTGATGAGATAGGGGTATATATTACACCTGTTGAAATATGAATACATATTACAATTGATGAGATATGAGTATATATTACAACTGATGAGATAGGAGTATATATCACAAAATATGAGATATAAGTATATTTACCATCGACAGCAGTAATCGGTGGCATTTTACATCCAACGTTATACATAGTCTGAAATTCCGTGGCAACAGTGTGGTTTCGTCCTGTAGCGATATATCCACTGCCATCAAACTAAATATATGTATATATAGACAAACAGTCAATAAATATTCATGTAATGCAGAGAACAGAGAATAGAAATTGAATATGGCAGTTTACCGAATTGAATACTAAAATGGCTAACCTGATTTGCCTTTTTTTCGGCAGTATGGATATTTACTCATCATATAGTGGGATGTTCATCATGTTTATTCATAAACTTGTGTATTTATAAATGTGGATTGTGTAGCTTTAAAAAGCGTTAGATTCTGTAATGTTATATACCATCAGTTCCTCTAGTCGGCATCGCATATTATTTGACTTTAACATGTTATTGCCGACTACGTCAATTGTCTTACAGGGTTTCACCTTTACATCGCATACGTCCGAGTCGGGGGTGAAACCGTTTGTGCTGAAAATTAAAGATACCATATTATTGTTTTAACATGACATGTAATATATTATTCTTCAATGTTTATAATTTTGATGTTGTTAGTTATCCTCACTTAGAGGGGGATATCTTATGGGGTCTATGTTTCTCAACGTAAAACCTTTCTGCTACAAGGACTATCATAACCTTACGTTCATGGTGACGTCGTAAGATCCTTGGTCATACTCATTTTCATATACTCTTTATTAAAATGTTTAAAATGTTTATCAAAAGAGGTTATGACCCTATCATTTGCAACGCACTGCATGTTTAGTGGTTGACCTATTTACAGTTCGCCATTCTGCTTTCCTCGTTGATTGTGTGATGACCGGACAGATTGTGAGATGACGTCTATCTTAATCCTCAAATGACGGTGGCGTTTGAAATTTGGCACTTGTCTTATCTTACCCATCTTGTTGCATGATCAGCTATGTTCTGTTCTAATATTGCCTATTTATGCTGCATTGGTGGTGAATATAACATGGCAGAGATTTCTGTATGTCTCGTGTTTTTTTTGGGATGATGTGTAAAAGTGAAGTTTGATTTACTCTAGAAGCTGCTTTAAATACCAGCGGCCTTTTTGCCACTGACCGTTCCAAGGCGGTAGCCTTATTGTCACCCCATTTGTGTTAGTGATATCTGGTGCCTGAACATTGTAACTGTTGTTAGTTTGAAATGCGTGTTTTTGGTTGACTTTGTTCTGTGAAAGCTACATTTCCTGTTCGACTTTTATACCTAATTGTACGCTAGTTTTGAGATAGTATATCCAATGGGAAAACGTAAATTATAATCAGAAAAACAATTAAAGTGTGTTTTACCAATATGCAGCATGATTTCTGTGCCTCCTGTCTTATTTTAAAATTTGTACTGAATTTCAAACGGCGTACGTATGTGATCCAGCCATCATTTAAATGACCAAATTTTGCTTAGTTGTTACTTTCAAAAAAACAAACAATGTGACACACAAACAGTACACATTCTATCTTCCTTAAATTTAAAGAGAGACTACTTACTCGTCTGTCCTTCACAAACGATCCATCTTTAGATGATTTAAAAGGAAACTATTACCTACTAATAGCACACAAACAAGGCAGTATGGTTAAATAACATTTCCTAACAAGGGTGAAAAAATTAACTTACAGGCATCGAACAGGTTCGAGTCCTTTGGTAGCTATGGAAAAACGTTTTGGTCCATTTCTATAGTATCCTTACAAATTTCCTAACAATGTCAAACAAAATTGACAGTATGGTAGAACAACATTCTCCTTGCAATGCTGAACACATATGAGTGACTGTGAAACACCAGGTGCACATAGACCAGCGGTGTGACATTAATACACAAATTGGATAACTTGGTAGGATACGAGGCTCTACCAGTCACCATAGTAAGGTTATATGCATCACATAACAGCCCTACGATTTTAGTGTTAACATTATAGTTGTCAATTTGCCTTGTGCACGGCGTCAATTATTAAAAGAATGCATGTCAAAGTTTGGGTATTTTATAACGTTAGATATGGCACGCGGCTGTAAGGCGTCCGCACTATAAAGAACGCCACACCACACACCAAATTAAATGTTCCTTAAAACGTGTATTTTACAAAAGTAAGATTTCAAATATGATAATATTAAGGTCTGTCTGAACGTATCGTTTGATACTATGCAAACAAGCGGAACTAAATATTTTACTGTATACAAATACAGTCAATAGATCCTTAATTTCATTGCAATATTACGATAAATAAGTCATGACTTTACTCTCAGAAGTCATGTTATGTGATAAATTAGAATAACATTCCTTAACAATGGCGAACAGAGTATGTGATAATGTAGAATAACATGTCTTAACAATGGCAAATAGACTTGGCGGTATCGTAGAATTACAAAGAATGGTTAACATTATTTTCCGACAATAGTTTACAAACAACAAGGTGACATGATAAACGGCAAAACACTTGGCAGCGTCGTATAACAACATAATTTAGCAATGGCAAAATATTAGGCAGCGTCGTATACCAACATGAATTAGCGATGGCAAAAATACTAGGCAACGTCGTATAACAACTTAGCGATGGCAAAAATACTAAGCGGTATTGTATAATGGCACACATACAAGGCAGTATGGTAAACAAAACGGTACGATAAGGAAACAATATATAACTATGGTAGAAAAGTCAAACAACGGGGTCGAAGTTAAACGGTTTAATAGAACATTATTACCTAACAATGGAGAACAGGCTTGGCGGTTTGTTAGCATCAATCTCACAGGAGACACCGACAAATCCTGTGTCGCATTTACATACACCTTGTACACAGAGACCATGATCGTAACATTTCGAAGAACAGAGGTCAGTGGTAATAAACGACGGAAGTAGGTTTGTTGCGTTGTCGTAAAACGATGGATTCTTCAAGACCACCTCTATGCAACTCTCAATTGCATTTTCCACGGCACTCGAGACGCAAAACTCCTCGTCAGAAACCTGAAGCATAGAGTATTATTAAATGAAATTATTGTTTGAACACTTATCTGCTCATTAGCTGTTATTTGTCTTAGGTGTTACCAGTGCCAATTCAACGGATAACGAGGAATCTCATTTTCTTACAACTATAAATTTCTGGTTATTGCGTACACGTTAGAAATAGATACTATATCAATCCATCATGAGTATCCATGTCGAACAGATAAATCTCACTCGAAGGGGTCAGCATTTTAACCAGAGAAGATTTCGGCCGAGTCTCTGGTTAACATTCTAACATCGAAGGCGAAAAAACATTACCCTACATGGGTTCATTACGATGGATTTTAATGGGTATCTAGGGGTAAGATTTAAAATTCACATCCATGTATAATGATATTTTCTATTCTAAGGGGTTTAAACAAAACGAATGAGCAGAAAATGACCCATTATTTACAAGAAAAGAATGAATATAAATATTAAAACTATATGGTGAATTCAAATTGGATACCGGAATAACTTGGCGCTAAGACAATTTATTGTTTGATATAAAAAAATTAAAATGAATTCAAACATTTTTAAAAGATAAGCCTGACGAAACCGCTTTAACTTTCTATAAGTAGGCCGTAAAATCAAATAAATACTGAATGGTTTGTTTAATGGCGCCAACCTTTCTAGACAATTTTTGCTGACACTAAACTAACCTTGAATTATATCGATAAGTACCGAAAGCTGGAACACGTTCCTGGTTCTATACAGTGATTCCTGATATAGACGCATTTTTTAAAGTTTCTGTAACCTTGTGGGGTACGCCTATTCTTAGTCTCACGCTATTAATGACTGAGTATCCATGTGAGATAGGGAAATCTTAACAGAGTGTTCAGAATTACAACCCCGGACGAGGGTATAACCGAGTTCATAGTAAAGAAATAAAATATTTCCAGCGAGTTTATATTGTCCCAGATCAATACCTGGTGGGCGGATCTTGAAGTTCATTGATACCAAGGGCCGCGCGTTTCGATGTATTTCAAGCCCAAACACAAGGTTTTGATCTCGCACACTATAAACCCGCTGGAAATATTGTATTTATTATCTAACATGGAGTTGTATGTATCATGAAACACATTTTGTCGAGAGATTGCACAAAATACAAACAATTTCTCACAACTTACATTTCATGCCTGTCTCTCAACATCAAACGAGAAGAATATACAGCTTCAACATATTTAGTTGTTGGAAGTAGCGTCGCTTAAAGTAACGCATTTCATTCTGTTGTTGTTTTGCATCTGACGTTTAAAATGACGTCTCAACGGTTAACGTGTTTTCTGACGTTTAAAATGACGTCGGTTGACGGACATGACGTCAGACGTTTATATAGATTTGTTCAGGCCACCCCAATAACCAATCAACATTGAGTATTTTAATAAACCATGTTCGATTTGCAATTCTGATCATGAAGATGATCCCAAACTCACATGGATAAACTCAAGATGGCATATGTTTGCTCCCAGTATGAACTTAGTACAGGAATGAATCAATAAGTAATTTCAATGACTGTATCTGAAGTTGACGTCAGAATAAGGCGACTTCAACGTGAAATGTTGATGTCTCATATAAGATAGTGTTTTCTAACATTCATTTGATTTATTTAGCTCCCATTCGACTGACAATGCAGTGGGGTTAAGTGATTTGCTCATAGGTACCCTGTTCTGCGTTGACATCATGCACTCACAACCTTCTGGATTGATAAAAGGCAAGACGCTAGCGTTAGCCCAATTTGCACATAAAATATTAGAAAAATATTGGGTTAGTACATACATTTTATTTTTAATCAAAACACTCACCTTATTTAAAAAGTATTTAGTAGTAAACATGACAAGCCAGTCATATATAATTAAATCAGAATAATATCTCACCTTAATATCTTCTACACACATATCAAGATAAGCGGAGATGTTCATTCCAGCTTTTGTGACACATTCATTTATGGTGGACACCTTATTGAAGGCAGTCTTGCATGTCCGTTCTGCGTCAGCTTTTGTTCTGCCACTTTTCGTGGGGAAATCAGGTATCACCGGATTCCAGGCTGGGATATCACATACAAATTTAAGGTATACATAGGTATTAGTCATTGAAGGTGTAGCTAAGTGGTCTATAGTCAGATCATGCAAAGAACACTCATATGAAGAAATACTATACTTTTTGTTTATAAACTTAAATCTTTAAAGAATATTTACACACATTATATAAGGTTTCACTTGGAATACAATACTTTTATTTATTTGACAGCATTCTGAAATGATTTTTACGAAACTTGTAGCATACAGCATCTTATTTAAGTAAGAGTGTGTTGATAATTATAAGCTATACTTAGTTTTATACACTTTATATGACTCACATAAACCGTAGTCGTAGGTGTACTGCAATGGCGTAGTGGCGTCCAGTGTAGTTGCCTGCCTTCTGTTGCGGCCATTCGAGCCGCTTCCTTGTGCTACTGGCTGGTAATTGGAAAATGTGAATGTGGAATAAAAGTAATACTCATGTAAGACAAGGTCTATATATGACTGTGGAGTGAGTGTCATACGGGTACACTTAGAAATGAAGGTATAATAAGGGAAATACTGATATATGTGATTGTTCAACAATAAATAATGAATAGTGGATTCTTTGGAAGCAACACACACAGATAAGAGAGAAAAACAGCAGACTCCGTTTTACTAATTCTGTTTATGAGAGGTTATATAGGGTACAACAACCTTCACACCCATTGCACCAGCTTAAGCGGTATTCTGCTTTTTAAATACACAACAATTGGGCTAGATGATCCTTAACACCAGTAAGTAATATTACTACTGATTTGTAGTCGGGCCGCCAATTTTCAATCGCCGAACAGCACTAAACAATCGTTAGTGTGAAGGTTAATACATATTGAAAAGGGTGTCTCTTGGAAGCAACAAACACACACATTACAGAAAAGCAGACTTGGATTTACTGAGTCTGTTCATGAGAGGTAATATAGGTGCAGCACCTTTCACGCTCCTTACGTTACGCGGTAAAAAACCAATATTAGTATAAGATGATACATATGCGTGATCTAAAATAACATTTCAACTAGTGTAAAACTATATACGTATAGGTACGATTATGATACGAGTCATACTGGTATTATGTGGGTGTAGAGTAAAAGTCATACAGCTATACAACTACACACAAATGTAATAGTTATGATAAAACTAAAGCTAGACATACTTGAGTTGTGTGACGGACTGACAAATAAACTGTACAATTGTACTGGAGTAATGTAACGTTAGATACATATGTTGTAGCGTTATGTCTTGATGTGTGTTGCCTGTAATAACTTTATTTATTATATACCTAACAATAGTATATACCTAGTACCTTCATTTTCCTACAATGAGATACAAAACCCTAGACCACCTCTAGAGGTTTGCTGTATCCGTATCACCAAGGTTCTACCAAGGAAAATGTGATCGGTATATGTAGCATAAAAATATATATAATGACACAAACACCATTCAATCAACCATCAACGGTGTTCTAAAATGTACACTAAGAATTATTTGATAAAATACCTTGAAATAATAAAGAAAGCCAAATTCAAAGATTATATTATGTATGTGTGTGTCAAATCATGTCATAACCAAATTTATATCCGCCTCATCCATACATCATTGTTTTATCTAACTGTATACCAAGTCGTAATCCGTTTATGCATCAGACTATCCACCACTAACACTGCTTAACTAAGCTATAGCACCACCATTCCAGATATCCAGCATTGCAATAGTACTAGAATGAACTGCACCCTAGTTGCCTTTTCATACATAATTTAGATCAATTAGAAACGGACATATACTGCCGATATATCCGGGTTCTCTTTGTCAGCCATTAAAGCTAGTGTCTGTATGAACAGCATACAAAGCTGCATTGCATTAATCATGACTTAGGAAGTTAAAGGGATCTGGCGGGTTTCCTGACCATTTTGCAGAATTAATCAAATCAGGAAGTTCGTCAGAAAAGGGTACGACCCTTTAGTATTACAACGTACTGCATGTTTAGTGATTGACCCCTCTACAGTCAGTCACTACGCTTCACGTTTCCCTTGTGCGATGACTAGACAACCTCTTGGGACTCTATGATTGTACCTACTGAAACCCCGACCAAGGGAGTTAGGTGCATGAGCATTTGTCTCTCGCGTTTTCTGGTCGTATCCTTGATTGGGTTCTCTTTGGCTACAGCTACTGTGGTTGTTCAGTACAATTATTGATACATTCTGAGATGTTTCTTATTTTGTATTTTATATAGCTTTACAACAACATCTTAGTGTTGTTTTTTCTTAGTTTCTATGGATGTGGACTTTATTTTTAGAGAATTTCTTTTGATGGGATGTAGTTTTGTTTACACTGTCTTGTCTATTTGGGCGCTGGTGACATAATAATACCGAGTATTGTGTACACATAAAATCGATTCAAGCTAACCTGTAGGCCTTACTGCCTACTGACCGTTCCAAGTCGGTAACCCTGCCTTCACTACCCTTTATGCTGAATTTTGTATTTTTCATTGCATAATTAATTACATATTGCTCCTTGTTTGTAGTACAGTGCGGACCTACGATGCCATTGCGTGATGTGGTTTCTATAGGACCGTATATCCCATCTCACTTTTAGGTTTTACTCCTTCCATAACCACGGCTTAATCTAGCGGTAGAGCGCCCGCCTTGCATGCGGGAGGTCGTGGGTTCAATCCCGGCCGGGTCATACCAAATTCTTCAAACAAATGGTACTTGTTGTTCCTTTGCTTGACGTCCAGCGTATAAAGGATATTTCTAACACTGGTCGGCACGGTGTCAGTAAAATGTGACTGGTTGATGTTTCGTGTCATGTGTATACAACGTGATATTCCAGTATGACAGTACTATTTAGATGCACAAAGAGCTCACTCCTACAAGTAGACGCCGTCGTGGTAGGACATTGTTAAAAGCGACGTGGTAGGACATTGTTTAAAGCGACGTTAAATCACATTCATATTATACTTAAATGAAGTACTGGCAGACAGTCACATTTAATTCAGTTCATTGACCGTCATTACAACGCGTGCGTAAACTGCACACATGTCAGCCATTTCGTCAATGTGTATACCAACAATTAGACAACAATCTCCATAAACTACAAGAGTAACTCCGTGTTCCTCAATCCGTTAGCGAACTTTACCATACTTGCATGCACTGCAATATTTACATTCTTTAGCAGATATTATCGTTTGGACACTGAGCCACTCTGCTTTCTGTAATTCTTTGGATGGCATTATTATACTTACAAGAACTGCAGTTGTCGTAAAATATTTTAGCGACATTACTTTACATACATTTACTGAAAGTTATGCCAACCTTCTTCCAATTCTTCGGCCAACATAAGCATACTCACATAAAGTGCAGATCGGCCAGGTTTGGGTGGCTTAATAGCTACATCGAACATGGACTTCTTATTCGGAATCCTGTAGTTGAAAAATAGCATTATCAATAATTAAATACGTATAATGGGTTCAAGTTTAGTGCATATACACGATGAATATACATCTAAAACATATAACGATAGTTGTATTCAAATTTGAATTGACAATCATACTGCTTCCAGATCGTTTCCAGTTCCTTTAATTAAGCAAGCGAACAAACAGGAGTTGAGCCTTTCTTAAGTTGGACACAGCTGGCTAAGTATCAGAATCTTGAGCAAGTATATACCTATGTCACAAGAAGTTTGGAGATCTTCTTTTGCAAATAATACTTTTAACAGTAGATGCTTTTTTTCCTCCAAGCATAGGACTGGCATGCATACAACCAATGTGACTTTAAGAAATGAAAACTTTAACTATTCAAAATAAAAATAAAATATTAACAAATCACATATAACTGAGCTATTGGTTTATAAGCTTTTTCCATCTTCATAAATGTAAATTCTAGTGACTGTTCAGTGTACCAATGCTGTTCATAGAGTAAACTCTACTCGGGCCTCAGTTTATATACCCGAGCTAATCGGTCATATAGCATGTTTACAGTAAATAAGCAAGCGTCCCATGCCTTTTCAATGATCATTTAGCGTTGCAAACTAGGCCCTTTTAAGGTGTGATATAATTAGGCCTGTCATAAAATAGCGAGTGTATTGACGGTGCGATATATTGCAATCATTTGGGTGTCACATGTTCCAAAATAATATGTATTGATTGATAAATATGGGATAAAATATAATTTGTCTGTGTGATCCTTGAGTTGTCTGTTTGTATTACTCTAAACTTTTGAGCCATTAAACAAATAGATGTTTGGAACGAATAAAAACTACCTCCACGACTCAACAAATGCGTCTGGTACTGATGACCATGGTTCTACTACACCGTCTTTCCGAGTGTGATCATTATCAGTTTTACCATCGAACGTTCCACATAATCCTTGTGTAGCTTTGTAGTCGGCTTTTGGTGATTTAATATACACATTAAGATACTTTCCACCCCCGTTTACGACCTTGACCTCAGCGCCGGAAGGAAAACTCACCTAAAAACAGTTTAGTGTTCAGTTTTCTCAATCATAAAAAGTCAAAACTCATGAAAATCATAAAAAGTCAAAAATGTGGTAAGCGTGAGAGTTTTTAAAAAATTTTTTTTTAAAAGTTTGTTGTCAATGAAAACCGGTCATTTATACTTCAAACCACTAGAAATTTGATCCTAGGAAATAGTTCAACCACAAAATTTGTACTTTTATCAAAGTGAGTCGCTTTTAGAAAAAGAAAAATCACGTGGTTTCGTTCATTTCAAAGCACGATATGTCAATATACGTTATTCCAAAATGAAGATAAAAACATGAGACATTCGAAAAGAAATATATACACGCTTTCAATGATTTGCCAAGTGCACGTGTCCAACTGTTTGGCGAGCTCTCTCAGTTATGAATATATTTCCATTGGACTACCATAATAGTTCTGATGAAAAGAAATATAAAAAGATCGGACAGGGAAAGTAGCATTCAAGGAGGACAGTTAACCACAAAACACAGAAACAAACACGCAAACAGACAAACAAGAAGGCAAAAGCAATAATAAATGCAAACGACATCACAAACACAAAAAGGGTTGACAATAGGGCTACCGCCTTGGAACGGTCAGTGGCAAAGTAGGCCACTGGGGGTTTAAACCGGTTCTAGGGTGCACCAAACCTCACACTTACCCTACTGTCATCCCTTTAAAACAGGACAGTGTAAATAAAGAAGTTTAAATTATCGAAATAACAAAACTTGTCTTATATTTATGACTCCAACTGTTTTGCGAGCTCTCTCAGTTATGAATATATTTCCATTGGACTACCATAATAGTTCTGATGAAAAGAAATATAAAAAGATCGGACAGGGAAAGTAGCATTCAAGGAGGACAGTAAACCACAAAACACAGAAACAAACACGCAAACAGACAAACAAGAAGGCAAAAGCAATAATAAATGCAAACGACATCACAAAGACAAAAAGGGTTGACAATAGGGCTACCGCCTTGGAACGGTCAGTGGCAAAGTAGGCCACTGGGGGTTTAAACCGGTTCTAGGGTGCACCAAACCTCACACTTACCCTACTGTCATCCCTTTAAAACAGGACAGTGTAAATAAAGAAGTTTAAATTATCGAAATGACAAAACTTGTCTTATATTTATGACTCCAACTGTTTCGCGAGCTCTCTCAGTTATGAATATATTTCCATTGGACTACCATAATAGTTCTGATGAAAAGAAATATAAAAAGATCGGACAGGGAAAGTAGCATTCAAGGAGGACAGTAAACCACAAAACACAGAAACAAACACGCAAACAGACAAACAAGAAGGCAAAAGCAATAATAAATGCAAACGACATCACAAACACAAAAAGGGTTGACAATAGGGCTACCGCCTTGGAACGGTCAGTGGCAAAGTAGGCCACTGGGGTTTTAAACCGGTTCTAGGGTGCACCAAACCTCACACTTACCCTACTGTCATCCCTTTAAAACAGGACAGTGTAAATAAAGAAGTTTAAATTATCGAAATAACAAAACTTGTCTTATATTTATGACTCAGTTAAGTATCTTAGATACTTCGATTTATGCAATATATATTGAGTAACTAAAGACTGTTTTTCGCACATAAGAATATCGCTATATAATATTGCAAAAGGATGGAATGATCTTACAGAAAAATAAGAAATTCGGTGAGCAGATATCCCCTGACGAAGTGTTATTTAGCATAGACGGAAAGACGTCGGTCGTCTTGATGAGATGAGTATATGTGTCAATGTTTTAAAAAATCCCTCCATACATGTGAGAGTTGTGGAACGGACACGAAATGGACCAAATTGTATACAAATAATAAAGTCTATTTCTGAAGACCTCGTCTTTGAAGATACGGTATTTGCGTATTTGTGTCAGTTCATTACAAAAGCCATGCAAACATGAGAGTTATGGGGAGAGAACATAAATACCTTATTAAAAGCTCATATAAGAAGTATATGAACTTTGTGACCTTGAAGATACAGACCCGGGTTTTGGGTTCTGCACGACCTCTCGATGAGATGGGTATGTTTGCTGATTTATTTCAAAATCCCTCCATCCATGGAACATTATGGTGCGGACAGGAAATTGACCTTATTATATGCATCTAAGAAGTATATCCTTTATGATGGCCTTTATGATCAAAACTTTGATGAAACAGATCCGAGTGTTGGGTTCTGCACTTCGTCTTGATAATATAAGTATATGTGCCAATTTATTTTAAAATCCGTCCATGCATGTGAAAGTTATGCAGAGACACGAACATTTGTAACGGACGAACGAGTACATGACCTTTATGAATTGACCTTGAAGATACAGACCCGGGTATGGGTTCTGCACGTCGTCTCGATAATATGGGTATTTGTGCCAGTTTAATTCAAAAGCCCTCAATGCATGGAAAGGTTATGGTTAGGACAAGAAATGGACCTTATTATATGCATCTAAGAGGTAGACGACATTTTAGACCTTGATCTTGATGATACAGATCCGGAAGTTGGGTTCTGCACGTCGTCTTGTTGAGATGATTATATGTGCCAACTTATTTCAAAATCCGTCCATCCAGCGGATACGAAATTTGTAACGGACGAATGAGTATATGACCTTGACCTTGATGATACAGAGCCGGGTTCTGCACGTCGACCTATATGAAATATTTCAAAATCCCACCAGGCATGGAAAGTGTTCTGCACGTCGACTTAATGAGATATTTCAAAATCCCACCAGGCATGGAAAAGTTATGGTGCGGAAACGAAATGGACCTTATTATATGTATCTAAGAAGTATATGACTTTATGATGACCTTTATGACTTGACCTTGATGATATAGATCCTGGTGTTAGGTTCTGCAAGTCGTCTTGATGTGATGAGTATATGTGCAAATTTATTTCAAAATCCGTCCACGCGTGTTAGAGTTATTCAGCAGATGTGACAATTGTAACGGACGAATTAATATATGACTTTATGATCTTGGCCTTGAAGATACAGACCCAGGTATTGGGCTCAGCACATCGTCTCGAATAGCTGGGTATTTGTAACAATTTATTTTAAAATCCCCCCATGCGTGGAACAGTTATGGTGCGGACAGAGAATGGACCTTATTATATGCATCTAAGAAGAATATGTCCTTCATGATGACCTTATGACATTGACTTTGATGATACAGATCAGAATATTGAGTTCTGCACGTCGTCTTGATGAGATGAGTATACGTGCCAGTTTATTTCAAAATCTGTACATGCATGTGAGAGTCAGCAGCGGACACGAACATTGTAACGGACGAACGAAATGGCGAACGGACGGACGGACAACGTCAACATTATATCGCTTCCACTTCGTCGGGAGATAACAATACCATTTATACTGTTATATGGCATTCCAGAAATGTGTTAAAATGTTTCTTCGCCGTTAAAATACATTTTATGTATATTTGAAAAGGAAAAACAAAACTTGGTATTTTTTGAATTTCTAGAGTGGAATTGAAGTCCATGTTAACCTTTGGGACAAGGAAGCTTGTGTACTAACATAAGACACAGTGGAATAAAAATAATCGAAAATCAAAAATATTGCGTTTTTGAATATAAAACAATCGTAATACGTATTCAACTATTTGTTTAGATATGAAGTGTTTACCGTCCACGTATTTCCTGTCGAATCATTCTTCACTGTTGTCCCTTGAGATATTTTTTCATCTGGTTTCAGGAAGGTGTGTCCCCAGGTTCCGTGACACATATCGAGTATAACGACGTCATTTCCTTCCCTCATAGCTACTGCGCACTGGCAAGTGACTTTCCAACATTTCCAAGTTCTCACTTGAACCTAAATTTGAAACAGATTTGTTTAGGTAAATCAAGCGTCAGTTCCATTTTAAACAAAATATTATATAATCCATCACAGACCTAATAACAAATTTATTAATATGTCTGTGAATCCATATACTAGTAACTAGTCGGCATTTAACATTTTTTACGTGCATATCTGAATTTAGTGCATTTCACATTGGTTTTATAAAATACACGTGCTTTTCCGGGTTTCTTCAGTTACAGCGCACAAAGAAATCACTTCCTCAAAAGCAGTAATTGCATAATACAGTTAGAAAGTAAGCAATAAAAAGGCCGTAAATCAAGCTGGAATTTATTCCGAGACAGATAAATGCAGCTTGAAAGTTAGCGGAGCAGTTTTCTTTTTATGTTTATCCATAGTAAACAATGTTAAATAACTACGGTAGATGCTTGTCATCAAAACCTACCAATAAACATGTTAGACAAGCTAGGTATCAAGATTCAATACTTAAAAGATAGTAATATTGGTTCATCAGATTTATTCCAAAAGATTTACGAATACTATTACAGCATACACATATGGAGTTACTGGTGCGTTTTCATTGACCGTCAGTATATTACGTAAATGGAAGATGGAAAACTTCAGCTTTTCCAGAGATGACGAAACTTAAATTAAAACAATACAGTAATTGATATACTGAATTAAGAATAAAAAAACAAAACGCATTTCTGTACTGGTAATATGAAAAATACATATAAATCGTGTTTATTATACTGAGCAAAATTAATTTAGCACATAAAATGCATGTCATTTCCATAGACGAGATAAAAAAATAAATGAATACATGACCTCTAATAATGCTACAATGTCATTTGAAAACAAATTGTATACATCATATAAAAATAAAGCAAAAATGATGGTAACACAATTTTACTGGTTCTCTAAAATCGTTCTCATTTCATTAAAAGGGAGGTAATTTTAAAATTACGAAATTTGGAATGTTTTTGTTTGAGAACAACAATCGTTTGGGAACACATTTTAGCGGTTTTTAAACAATTACAGAATGGAAAATTCTTGTCAATGCTAATTTTTTTTTTTTTCAAACCAAAACGTTTCTATACTGACAGAAGTTGTTTTTAATATATGGGACGTAATTCTGATACTTCGATTAAAAACTTATAAAATAACACACATTTTTTTCAAAAAAAAATTACATCCCTACCTAGCATTTATAATATCTTCTTATATCAATGTTCAGATGTTTAATATTATGTCACTAAAAAGTAGATATAAAAATCGAACAGGAAAAGTAGCATTCAAGAACATGCTAAAAGTCGTGCTAAAATATTTTTGTTCAGTATAGATTAAAACGGTCATCTTGTCAATGATTATATTGAATAATAAATACAAATTTCAAGTATACACATTTGATCAATACTCAGCGTATTTTATCATTTAGGTCATGTGTGTATTGATTAATATTTGTTTATAAGGGTAGAAATTACTAGATATATACACAATAAATTCAAAGATTCTTGAAATTTATATTCTGCATAGTTGAGTCATATCAGTATATTGTGCATTGGTTTGTATATGCAAATTCACCAGTTTTATTTTATTTATTTACTAGAAAAGCTTGTTCTTGAAGTGCAACTTGTATCACCATGATTGGCAAATATTAGAAGCAAGGGATACTATTGTTAAGGGCGTTGTTTCAGCCAAAGATTTTTCACCATTAACATCAGCATGTTTAATTGTACGTACATAAACTGTATAGTATTAGAACTGGAATCTTTAGTGCAAATAAAAGAACCTTAGTTATGACAAGAAATCCGTGGATTCACATGTCTCGCCTAATGGGGGCAGGACTTAAAAATAAAAAGGTCAATGATGCTTAAATGGAAGTTTGTAAACATTTTAGTTACTAAAAACAATCGAGTTTGCCGTTTGCTGAGATGACATTTAAGTGCATTTGTTTAAAAACAAAATGCCATTATATTAAAAACAAGAGGCCCAAGAGGGCTTGTGGATATTCTAGTGGCTAAAACGGCTCTTATATCAAGGGTTGTCGACATAAAATTCCCATCAGTAGTTTTTTTAAAACATTGCAAAAACAACAGGGATAGGATGGCCTTAGATCGCTCACCTGGTAATCATGGGCAATAAGTCTGCTGTGTCTAATCTGGCATGGGCATTTTTTGTCCCACTTTCTTCCATGAATGAAATTTCATAAAAATGGGTGGGTTGGGGTGGGGGTTTATATTAACATTCTAAAGAAATATCAAATATGGTAAAGATCAGATAAACCAGAAATCCGTGGATTCACATGTCTCGCCTAACGGGGGCTGGACTTAAAAATAAAAAGGTCAATGATATTTAAATGAAAGTTTGTAAACATTTTAGTAACTAAAAACAATCGAGTTTGCCATTTGCTGAGATGACATTTAAGTGCATTTGTTTAAAAACAAAATGCCATTCTATTAAAAACAAGAGGGCCTGTGGATGCTCTACTGGCTAAAACGGCTCTTATATCAATGGTTGTCGACATAAACTTCCCATCAATAGTTTTTTTAAAACATTGCAAAAACAACAGGGTTAGGATGGCCTTAGATCGCTCACCTGGTAATCATGGGCAATAAGTCTGCTGTGTCTAGTCTGGCATGGGCATTTTTTAATTTGTCCCACTTTCTTCTATGAATGAAATTTCATAAAATGGGTGGGAGGTGAGGGGTGGGGTTTATATTAACATTTTCAACAAATATGGTAAAGATCAAATAAAAAATGAAGTAACTTCAGATTTAAAAAAAGAAAATACAATATAGCATTTTTCAACAAATCAAGGGACATAACATGTCGTTACCAACTAGATCAAGCTGGTTTTGCGAACTTGTCCGAAATTTCATTGATATACCATGCTTTGCACAACTAGACATCATACTGAGGTTTCCTTCCAAATTTTGTAGAAATCCAGCAAGGAGGAGTAGCTCCGACAAGAAATTTAAAGTAAACATGTCAAAGTGCCATAACTCCGTCATCAATCAGCAAACTGGAATAAAAGCGCGATATGCACAACTAGACATCTTACCAGTGCTTCCAGCCAAGTTTCGTCGAAATCCAACAAGGCATTTAGGAGGAACAGCGCCGACAAGAAATTAAAAAAAAAATGTCAAGGGGCCGTAACTCCATCAAAAATAAATGAACCAGAACAAAATGCAATAGGCACAGCAATGCTTCTTGCCAACACGGCATTAACATCAAAAAATAAAATAAAATAAAAAATAATGAAAACAAAATAAAAAATAAATAAAAATAAAACCAATACATTTTTTTAAAAAAAATCTCAAAGGGCCGTAATTCCATCAACGATCAACGAACCAGAAAATAATGCAATAGGCACAGCAATGCTTCCTGCCAACACGGCATTAACACCAAAAAAACAATAGAAAAAAAATGAAAAAAAAAGAAGCAAAAAAAATGAAAAAAAAGATTAAAACAAAAGTAAAATTTAAATTTAAAAAAGAAAAAAATTAAAACTAAAACAAAAAACAAATAAAAAATAAAATAAAACAAAACAAGAAATATCACTGTAAGTGATAAATGCCTCCGAAGTGTCCGTTGACCTCTAAGTATGACCTTGAACTTGGAGCCATGGACCTGGATTTGTTCCAAGTTATTTGAAAATCCGTCCAGGCATGCAAACATTATTGAACGGACACGATTTGACCTTTGACTTCTAAATGTGAATAGTCGAGCTAAAAATAAAATACATATATACTAATAAAAAAAAAGGCAAAACATCTGGTACAGTTTGGAAAATATCAGATGAAAAATGAAAGCCCTATCGTATTAACGAGGCAAAATATAGCATTTTTAACTAAATCAAGGGCAATAACTCCGCTGTTATTGGTCCGATCTGGCTGGTTTTCAAACTTGTGCCAGCTTTCATTGATATTAACAATCTGGTAAAGTCGGATGAAAATGAAGGTCTTTGGCCAGTAGAGCTAAAAATCATCAGCTCCCAAAAAGTAGGTCAATGTCATAGATGAAATCCAGGCATCCAAAAAAAAGATGCACTACCGAAGACACAACTATGTCAAAGTAGAATATGTTTTCTTCTAAATATTAAGCTATAATTAGGTTTAAAACATCTAGTGCATAATTCTAGTTTATGAGAAAGTGATGTAAATGTAACAATTAAAGTTATCTGCCCTTTGCTTGGAAGGTCACATCCACATTTCTTTTGCCACGTTGCAATGTACCACTCAAGATACAACTATAAGCAAAGGTCTTAGTGCATAAAGTGTGTGAAAAAAAAGAGACCTAAACGCCAAAGTTGAAGGTAAAAATTGTAAGGTTATCTGCCCTTGCTTGGAGGGTCAAGGTCACTTTCATATTTGCTTTATCACTTTGCGATGTACCACTCAAGATACAACTATATGCAAAGTTTTAAAGGTCTAGTGCATACAGTTTTTGAAAAAGTGACCTAAACGCAAAAGTATAACCTAAAATATTATCTAAGTTATCTGCCCTTTGCTTGAAGGGTCAAGGTCACTTCCACATTTGCTTTGTCACGTTGCCATGTAACACCAAGATACAACTATAAGCAAAGTTTGAAAGGTCTAGTGCATACAGTTTGTGAAAAAGTGACCTAAACGCAAAAGTTGAACCTAAAAATTAGTAAATTATCTGCCCTTTGATTGGAGGGTCAAGGTCACTTCCGCATTTGCTTTGTCACGTTGCGATGTACCACCCATGATACAACTAAAAGCAAAGTTAGAAAGGTCTAGTGCATACAGTTTGTGAGAAAATGACCTAAACGCAAAACTTGAATGTTGATGTCGCCGCCGTCGCCGCCGCCAGAAACGCAACACCTTTGTCTCTTTTTTCCTTCGACAAAATCGGTTGAGAAATACTTATTTTAAAGCCAAAATGTTTTGGTGGGCATTTTTTCATTTGAATTCCTTGTTTGCTAGGACAGCAAACAATAAAGATATTTCAAATAACTTTAGTAAAAAAGGATAACATTTCTCCATTTTTAGAATGGGTTTACAAATGTTTTTTTTTTCATTGTTTGATGCAGAAAAATGATATATAGGGTCCTATAGAAACCACAGCGTCCGAACGCAATGGCCTCGTAGACCCGCACTGTACTGCAAACAAGGACTTGAAACTACAATGAAAGAGACAAAAAACAACAGAAAGGATGGTGAAGACAGGGTTACCGACTTGGAACGGTCAGTAGGCAATAAGGCCTACTGGTTAGCTTGAACCGATTTTATATGCGCACAATCCTCGCTATTATCCTGTCTTCAACGCCCAAAAAGACAAGACAGTGTAAACAAAACTACATCCCATCAAAAGGAAATCAAACAATAAAGTCCACATCCAGAGAAACTAACTAAAGATATACATACAAAATAATAAACATCTCAGGATGTATCCGGAACCATAGTAGTTGAAGCTAAAGAGAAAACCAATCTAGGGTACGACCAGAAAACCCGAGGGACGAAAGCTCATGCACCCACCTCCCTTAGTTGGGGTTTCAGTAGGTACAATCATAGAGTCCCAAGAGGTAGTCCAGTCATCGCACAAGTGAAAAGTGAAGCGTAATGACTGAGTGTAAACGGGTCAATCACTAAACATGCAGTGCGCTGTAAAACCAAAGGGTTATATCCTTTTCTGACGAACTTCCTGATTAAATTTGTGAAGCGGTCAGGAAACCCGTCAGACCCCTTTAACTTTCGAAGTTTATAGACCACATCTCCATAAAATGAGGGTTGTGATATGCCTAGTCGCAGAAGTGTTTTAAGGTTAGATTTTAGTATGAATACAATCATTTGAAATGGAGAGATGAAGATCGAGAAATGCTGCTACTGTATCCGAACTGTTGGCTTTATTCAACGTGAGCTCTGGTGGATAAATGTTAGTAACCATATGAGCAAAGAACGGATTATCAATATTGAGTATGTCATCAAGATACCGAGAAGTATTATTAAAGGCATCAATAATTTCATCCTGGCTAGCAAGTGACAAACTCAACATAAAATCTCTTTCATAGCAGTACAAAAACAAATCTGTAACAAGTAGCGCACAGTTAGTACCCATAGGAATACCAACAACCTGGCGGTAACTAGTTTTACCGTATCTGATAAAGATGTTATCCAGAAGAAAAGATAAGGCTCTACAAACATCAGTACAAGTCCACATATTATACTTATCAATGGGGGCGTTAGTAAAGAAAGCCCTGACATTATTACAAGCTAGAAAAGTTGTACCTTCTCTAGCAAATGTCTTCTGAATAAGCTGAAGCAATAATTCTTTGATAAGATTATGTGGTAGTGTAGTATACAGTGTAGAAAAGTCGTAGGTTCTTAGAGAAGAGCATGAAAATGCTTACACCGTAGTTTGTCAAGAACTTCTCTAGAGTTTTTGATAGACCAAAACAGATTTATTCCTGAGTTCATCAATATTTTACAATATGTTCTTCAATCGCGGAAAATCAGGAAGTCAATAGTCCTGATATATTTTGCATTGAAATTGCTCTATCAAAAACAACTTTCACACTTGAAATATTTATTTTCGATCGATTTTGAAAAATAAAAGTTTAGTGTTGTTTTCCACTAAAAATGTCTGTTTCACTGATATATATTATTTAGGTACTAGTTGTACTACATAAATATCAAATCAAAGCGATAGAACACGTTACCCCAGTACTAATCCTATTGCAATTACCTCAAATGTTTTGCTCTTGTACATAGTAAATTCGCCAATCTTGTAAAAGTTGTAATATCTGAAATTGTAAGATATATTAAAGCATTTATTTCGATTGCTGTATTGTTACACGGCTCATCACCATATTGTTTAGGCTATTTCGAGCCAACCTTAAGAGAGGGATGGTAAAACATAAATAGTACCTGAATCAATTTTACTATTGTTGTCTTATATTCATATTTATCACATAACTTACGGTGTGGGAGTGGAATAACACCATTCTTTATTTTCGATATACCACTAGTTATATAAGTATGCAAATGAGCCTAGTATGCGCTGTCAAAAAAAGATTCGATAATGACTATGATCCAATTCCCACGGTTTATGTCGGTTTCGCGTGTTAAGGCAAAAAGCAATAAAAGTCGACGTGTGAGTTATGTGATAAATAGAATCTAACATTCGTTCTCATTCATTATTGAATTTATTAAGTGTTTTCATTGGCCGAGTTATTGGTCCAAGGACTGTCATATTGGCCCAAGGCCGAAGGCCGCGGGCCAATATGACAGTCAGAGGACCAATAACTGGGTCAATATGAAAACACCTAATTAATGAAATTTTTATTAGAAAGAACAAGAGAAAAAGAAAAAACAAGAGATATATGTTCAATATAACATTTAATAACAAGTATCTGATTCAAATAAATCTTCCACCGTTACCGCTCGATGAAGCGTGGTAAAATCACACACGAACTTGATAATAGCTATATTTTAGCGAAGTCGATGTAACCGAATTTACAAATAATCAAACCTTAATTATTTTGATTGTCTACATTACATAGGCGAACTAGTTTATCATCGACAATCTGCGACGTTTTTTTTTTTCAAAATGGCGTTCTTAAAGAAAACAAAGCCTTGGTCGTATTGGCCGTGTTGGCTTATCCAATCGGATTGCTTGAATTTCATAATGGCCGAGTTTTTTCATACAGGCCGTTTAGTTTTCTGCAAACCACGGCAGATATTAAGTAGTTAATAAATAATAGTTCGTATTGGCACCAGTTCCTTCATATTGGCCGAGTTTTTTTTGTATCTTCTTTTATATTAGCCGACTTCCGGTTCGAATTTGCCGACTTAGCGTCGTATTATGTGTAGAACACTGCTAATATCGGTTAGTTAATTAATAAAAGAATAGGCAAATACAGGTTTAAAGATACCTACCTGCCACCTATGAGCTGCTGATCAAGCGTAGTGCAATGGGGGTCTCCCGTGCATGAGCACATGGACGTTTGGAAGCCTGGTTTGAAATAGAATAATGTAGTAATAGGTTTACATGAACTCTACTATAACGTATTAAAATATATCGGTTTTATGGTTTTCTCAATCACTACATAAGGTTGGAACGATAAAAACTACGTTTATTGAATACAAATCATTATTGACGGCTATATATACAACTGCAATGATGTTATTCGCGAAACTCATGAATATTAGTTCAATATTAAATATAATATGATGTAGTATTTCATGTTGGCCCTTTTTTTGTCCAAGTACTGTCATATTGGCCCAAGGCCGTAGGCAGCGGGTCAATAAGACAGTCTGAGGATTAGTTACTCGGACAATATGAAAACACTTAATTAATGACAATTTCATTATTTAACTTACACTACAGTAGAATTTTATTTTAATCAAAATATTTTGACATGGTTTGCGTTTATTTATAATAGATCTAGTTAATTTTATTTATAGGTTGATAAGTGCGCTAAAAATTACGCACCGTCGATAAATCGGTGGACTTTCAGCATCATTATTCAAACCAAGAACATAGTTCATTTTGAACAATAATTATGTATAATCGTGCATTAAAAAACATGCTTTGAAAAGATCACTTTTGTTTTCGAAAGAGAATTAAACATGAATTGAAACATATCATTTATATACTTCCACATTCACGGCTAGACATGAAACACTTTACCGTATTGGCATCTTGGTCCGGCCCATCCCCCAACACATTTGCATGTGTACTTGTTTGCACCATTAATGCATTTGCCGCCATTCAGGCACGGGTTACTGGCACACTCGTCTATATCTAAATGTATGTCAATCCACATCTGACTCAATGATATTCATATTCTTTTTTAAAGATAATACATATACGGGGAAATTGTGTACATATTGTTTTTGGCTTCTGCATTCCTCTGAATAACTAAGTAGTGGGGTAGCAACCTCAGTTTTGCATTATTTTCCTTCATCATTTAGTTTCATTGATGGTTTTGGTAAAATATATTTACTGTGTTTTTTTCTTCAGATGTGCATACATATACCTTTATTTTGATATTCGCCACAGTCATCCTGTGAGTTATATAGAGGTTATAAATAAAAATAATAAACTATAAAAAATTGCAAGGTTTTCCACCTTTTTCTTAGCACATGGTTATTTAGGGCATTTATATTTAAATTATGTCTCAAATTAAACGTTATGATGATTGGATTACACTGTATACATTTTACCTCCTACGTCATCTGTGGTGTAACCGGGGAAAGTGTGTGTGTGTGGGGGGGGGGGGGGGGGGGCATCAAAAGGTCAAATACATAAACAATTAAATAGTAGTGTCAATAAATTATTTCAACCTGGAATGTGAATTGGTTGTTGGGGTTAGGGGAGGGGGACATGTGAGAGGCGGGTTTTATGGGTGTCCCTGGGATAAAGTATTACAGAAAACGCGTGTATGAACTTTATTTAGTCTGGAAACATGTTATGTAAAGTTATGGTCTTCTAATTATGGAAATATCCAACTATTGTGTAATTTATATGCTCACCAGGATTCATGATGAGGGAGTGTCATGGGTTAATTTATTGAGAATTTGAATTTAAACTATGGAGTGCGCCCTATGTAAAGTTTTCAGACATATACCTTACTGATCCACCATAAAACATATCGGGGCATTTACAATAGCTGTATAATCTAATATCACAAATGGACAGGTTACATATGAAATTGCATATCTACGGTTTTATAATATATATATAATAACTAGAACAGGTGAAGATTGTTCTGGTATATATTTGAGTTAAATGTGTGCCCAAGGCTTAGCGCTTTAACAAACTGAAATGTATAATATTGTTTTAAGTCAAATAAAAGGTTTCCAAGCAATAAAGCTCACGGCATGAAGTGACAATCCATTAAGGACTTCATTTATAATTTTCTTTGCGCTGGAAAACATTAACAGCAGCGTAAACTGTTTGTGGACTGCTTTTCAAAAGATTATATTAGAATAATAACATACAATGTATATTGAGTATAATAAATAGTTAGTATTAAAAGTTCATGCAGTACCTATACATGGGGATACTTTTGTTCCTGTTCCGGTCCAACCAGGTTTGCAAGTACATTTAGGCTGAACACCGGGGGTGGTGCCATTTGTACAGATGGCATTGATGGAATCACACGGGTTCGCCGTCGCACATTCGTCTATATCTGATACAATTGAGAAAAGAGGATAAACATCGTGAATTTTAAGTGCATACATATTTATACAGGACACTTATGAACATTGCTTTTTAGTTCACTGTTGATTCATGTCTAAAGCGGTACATTATTATAATTATTGAACATTATTAGTACTAAATGTTCATGGTCACACATTTCGTCCTCTCAACTGTTCAGTTGAGACAACAAATGATTTTTTCCTTAGCAATGGTACACATAGTTCCCCCACCGCCACTCCCCTACAGGAGAGAGAAAAGAGGGATAGAGAGAAGAAGAAATAGTGTTGTAGAATATGTATATACAAATAGAAGGCTGGAAACTAATTTCACACCCGTTTTTTTTTCGAATTTTTTTTTACCTCTGAAACGTTATAATTTATGCACAAAACATTTTTCGTAAAAGTAAAGCTGTATTTTTATCATGCGAAGCAGGTCAATGCACTCCGTAACTGTCGCGTTAGTGTCGCGTGACTCATTCGTAAATATTCTCTTTTCTGTACAGACCTACTTCTTGTGGGATTGTTTTGTAATTCATGATGGATTTCCAGTAGAGCATATTTTGGTAAACCAATGTTGCAGAAACAAAGAATTTTTTTTACTTGATCAAATCGCTGAGTGACATTTACATACGGACCATTAAAGATATAAAATAAATCCGAAAAAAAAAACGAGTGTGAAATTAGTTTCCAGCCTTCTATTTATATATACATATACTACAACACTATTTCTTTTTCTATCTATCCTTTTTCTCTCTCTCCTACAGGGGGAGCCTGTAATGGTACATATAAAGACTGCCTTAGATTTAAACGTAATATACATTTAATATTGTTCATAACTTCTTTTAATTATATTAAAACTATGTTTAAAAGACTTATTGATAATAATTAAATCATAGTGACATTTGTGCACTGAAAAAATCAATGCAACAACTGCACATTGCTCAGTTTGAATAGTCTTAAATGTTTTTTTTATAAACAATGGTGCTGGTTATTATTATTAATACCCCACTTGCATTTGTAGTGGCTTATAACTTAAGTCTATCTAGCTTAACATATCAATAATTTAGTCATGCAGTTTCAACATTTGGATTCAGACCTAAAATTCATTTGGTAAAAACAATTAAAAAAGTAACAATTTTGTTCATGGCAATCTATACTGTAAGGCTAGCTATTACATACAAAACTGATTCCAGGTTATTGCAAGATATGTTACTATACTGTCAGACATTAGCAAATATAACATTTAAAGAGGCTAGTCAATAGGGCCAACCATCAAAAATTGCTCGTTTGCATTTTACCTACCTACCCACGAAAAAGGGCCCTAACCAAAAATGAGATATAGGGTCCTATAGAAACCACAGCGTCCGAACGCAATGGAATCGTAGGTCCGCACTGCACTGCAAACAAGGACTTGATAATACAATGAAAGAGACAAAAAACAACAGAAAGGTGGTGAAGACAGGGTTACCGACTTGGAACGGTCAGTAGGCAATAAGGCCTACTGGTTAGCTTGAATCGATTTTATATGCGCACAATACTCGCTATTAACCTGTCTTCAGTGCCCAAATAGACAAGACGGTGTAAACAAAACTACATCCCATCAAAAGGAATTCTCTAACAATAAAGTCCACATCCAGAGAGACTAACTAAAGAAACACATACAAAATAATAAACATCTCAGGATGTATCCAGAATCGTACTGAACAACCATAGTAGTTGCAGCTAAAGAGAAAACCAATCTAAGGTACGACCAAAAAAACCGAGGGACGAAAGCTCATGCACCCACCTCCCTTAGTTGGGGTTTCATTAGGTGCAATCATAGAGTCCCAAGAGGTAGTCCAGTCATCGCACAAGTGAAAAGTGAAGCGTAATGACTGACTGTAGAGGGGTCAATCACTAAACATTTTATAGCAAATTCTTTCACAATTGTTTTTTCTTTTACTATCTTTAGTATATTGTTCTTTCATTTCTTAATGTTTTTACTGCCTTCGACAAAAAAAATAGCTACCTACCCACCCGCTTACAAAATCCTGGGTCGCGAAACAGCAAACAAATCTATAATTAACGGTGGCCTTATCAATAACCGTTTTAACTCCTTATAAAGCAGTGTAATATTTACATTCAATTGATACTTTCTGTCGGAAAAATATAGAATAACAGAGTATATCAGTAGTTAGTATTACAGGTGCATGTATTACCTATACATAGGGATGCTTTTGTTCCTGTTCCGGTCCAACCAGTTTTGCAAGTACAATTAGGCTGTAGACCGGGGGTGGCGCTATTTCTACATACGGCATTCTTAAGATCACACGGGTTCGCCGTCGCACATTCGTCTATATCTGATACAATTGAAAAAAGAATATAAACATCATGAATCTTAAGTGCATACATATTTATACATGACATTTGCAGTTCAATATCTATGAACTATGCTTTTTAGCTCACGGTTTGTTGATCGCTGTCTAAAGCGGTACAGTATTATAATATAATTAATGAATATTATTACTTGTTGCTAAGTTGCTTAGTTTGAATAGTCTCAAATGCTGTTTGTAAATAATGGTGCTGGTTATTATTATTAATACCCCACTTGCATTTGTAGTTGCTTATAACTTAAGTCTATATAGCTTAATATATAAATAGTTTAGTCATACAATTATAACATTTGGATTCAGACCTAAACATTATGTCGTAAAAACACCAAAAAAGCAACAATTTTGTACACGGCAATCTATACTTGCATACATACAAAACTGAATCCATTGTATTGCAAGATGTTTTATTATAGCGTCAGACATTAGCAACTATAGCATTTAAAGAGGCTGGTGAGTAGGGCCGACCATAAAAATTGCTCGTTTGCATTTTCCCCACCAATTTACGGAAAAGGGCAAAACCCAAAACATTTTATAGCAATATTTTCACAATTGTTTTTTCCTTTACTATCTTTAGTATATTATTCTTTCATTTCTTAATGTTTTAACTGCCTTCGACAAAAACAAACCTATCTAACTACCTGCTTATAACATCCTGAATCGGGAAACAGCAAACAAATCTATAATTAAGGGTGGCCTTATGAATAACCGTTTTAACTCCTTATAAAACAGTGTAGTATTTACATTCAATTGATACTTTCTGTTGGAAAAAAATAGAATAACAGAGTATATCAGTAGTTAGTATTACAGGTGCATGTATTACCTGTACATAGGGATGCTTTTGTTCCTGTTCCGGTCCAACCAGTTTTGCAAGTACAATTAGGCTGCAGACCGGGGGTGGCGCTATTTGTACATACGGCATTCTTAGGATCACACGGGTTCGCTGTCGCACATTCGTCTATATCTGATACAGTTGAGACAAGAGTATAAACATCATGAATCTTAAGTGCATACATATTTATACATGACATTTGCAGTTCAATAACTATGAACTATGCTTTTTAGCTCACGGTTTGTTGATCGCGGTCTAAAGTGGTGCAATATTATAATATAATTATTGAACATTATTACTTGTTGCTAAGTTGCTAAGTTTTAATAGTCTTAAATGATGTGTGTAAATAATGGTGCTGGTTATTATTATTAATACCCCACGTGCATTTGTAGTTGCTTATAACTTAAGTCTATATAGCTTAATATATAAATAGTTGAGTCATACAATTATAACATTTGGATTCAGACCTAAACATTATGTCGTAAAAAACACCAAAAAAGCAACAATTTTTTACATGGCAATCTATACTGTAAGGATAGCTAGTACATACAAAACTGAATCCAGATTATTTCAAGATATTTTACTATACCGTGAGACATTAGCAACTATAACATTTAAAAAGGCATGTCAATAGGGCCGATCATAAAAAATTGCTCGTTTGCATTTTCCCCACCTATCTACGAAAAAGGGCAAAATCCAAAACATTTTATAGTAATTCTTTCACAATTGTTTTTTCTTTTACTATCTTTAGCATATTGTGCTTTCATTTCTTAATGTGTTTACTGCCTTCGACAAAAAAATACATATCTACCTACCGGCTTATAACATCCTAGGTCGGGAAACAGCAAACAAATCTATAATTAAGGGTGGCCTTATGAATAACCGTTTTACCTCCTTATAAAATAGTGTAATATTTACATTCACTGATACTTTCTGTCGGAAAAAAATAGAATAACAAAGTATATCAGTACTTAATATTACAGGTGATGTATTACCTGTACATGGTGATGCTTTTGTTCCTGTTCCAGTCCAACCAGTTTTGCAAGTACAATTAGGCTGAAGACCGGGGGTGGCGTTATTTCTACATACGCCATTCTTAGGATCACACGGGTTCGCCGTCGCACATTCGTCTATATCTGATACAGTTGAGACAAGAGTATAAACATCATGAATCTTAAGTGGATAAATATTTATACATGACATTTGCCGTTCAATATCTATGAACTTTGCTTTTTAGTTCACCGTTTGTTGATTGCTGTCAACATTATTATAATATAATTATTGAATATTATTAGTACTAAATGTTCATGGTCACATAGTTTGTTCCCTCAACGCAATAACATTGTAAGTGCACGTTTCTAAATTCAGTGATGAGGAGAGACAAAAAAACTGATTTGTTTTTAAGCAATATTACATTTAAAGAGACCGCCTTAGATTTAAACGTAATATACATTTATAATGGTCCATCTCTTCTTACAAGTATATTAAAACTATTTTTAAATGAAGCTATTGATAATAATTAAATCATAGTAACTTTGTGCACTGAAAAAAATCAGTGCAACAACTGCACATTGCTCAGTTTGAATAGTCTTAAATGCTTTTTGTAAAAAATATTGCTGGTTATTATTATTAATACTCCACTTGCATTTGTAGTTGCTTATAACTTAAGTCTATATAGCTTAATATATAAATAGTTTAGTCACATGATTTCAACATTTGGATTCAGACCTAAAATTTTTGTCGTAAAAAACACCAAAAAAGCAACAATTTTCTTCATGGCAATCTATAGTGTAGAGATAGCTAGTATATACAAAACTGGATCCAGGTTAATGCAAGATGTTTTACTATACCGTCAGACATTAGCAACTATAACAGATAAAGAGGCTGGTCAAAAGGGCTGACCATAAAAAATTGCTCGTTTGATTTAACCCTACCTATCTACGAAAAAGTTCAAAACCCAAAACATTGTATAGCAATTCTTTCACAATTTCGCAATGGTACATATAAAGACAATGCCTTAGATTTAAACGTAATATACATTTACAATGGTCTATCCCTTCTTATAATTATATCAAAACTATTTTTAAATCAGTTATTTATAATATTTAAATCTTTGTAAACTGATAAAAATCAATGCAACAACTGCATATTGCTAAAAAACACCCAAAAGCCTTAGATTTAAACGTAATATATATTTACGATGGTCAATCCCTTCTTATAATTATATTAAATCTATTTTTGAATGCGTTATTGATTATAATTAAATCATAGTGACTTTGTACACTGAAAAACATCAATGCACCAACTCCGCATTGCTAAAAAAACAACAAAAAAGCAACAAATTTTTTCATGGCAATCTATACTGTAATGATAGGTAGTACCTACAAAACTGAATCCAGGTTATTACAAGATGTTTTACTATACCGTCAGACATTAGCAAGTATAACAATTAACGAGGCTGGTCAATAGGGCCGACCATAAAAAAAATATGCTCGTTTGCATTTTCCCCACCTATCTATACGAAAAAAGGCAAAACCGAAAACATTTTATAGATATTATTTCACAATTGTTTTTTCTTTTAATATCTTTAGCATATTTTCTTTCATTTCTTAAAGTTTTTGCTGACTTCGGCAAAAAAAGAAAAGCTATCTACCTACCGACTTATAAAATTCTGGGTCGAGAAACATCAAACAAACCTATAATTAACGGTGGCCTAATGAAGAACAGTTTTAACTCCTTATAAAATAATGTAATATTTACATTCACTTCATACTTTCTGTAGGAACAAATAGAATAGCAGAGTATATCAGTAGTTAGTATTACAGGTGCATGTAGTACCTGTACATAGGGATGCTTTTAATCCTGTTCCGGTCCAACCAGTTTTGCAAGTACAATTAGGCTGCAGACCGGGGGTGGCGTTATTTCTACATACGGCATTCTTAGGATCACACGGGTTCGCCGTCGCACATTCGTCTATATCTGATACAGTTGAGACAAGAGTATAAACATCATGAATCTTAAGTGCATACATATTTATACATGACATTTGCAGTTCAATATTTATGAACTATGCTTTTTAGTTCACCGTTTGTTGATTGCTGTCCACATTATTATAATATAATTATTGAACATTATTAGTACTAAATGTTCATGGTGACACATTTTGTTCCATCAACGCCATAACGTTGTAAGTGCATGTTTGTAAATTCAGTGATGAGGAGATACAAAACAACTGATTTGTTTTTAAGCAATAGTACATTTAAAGAGACTGACTTAGATTTAAACATAATATACATTTACAATGGTCCATCCCTTCTTACAAGTATATTAAAACTATTTGTAAATGAAGCTATTGATAATAATTAAATCATAGTGACTTTGTGCACTGAATAAATCAATGCAACAACTGCACTTTGCTCAGTTTGAATAGTCTTAAATGATTTTTGTAAATAATGGTGCTGGTTATTATTATTAATACCCCACTTGCATTTGTATTTGCTTATAACTTAAGTCTATATAGCTTAATATATAAATAGTTTAGTCATACAATTATAACATTTGGATTCAGACCTAAACATTATGTCGTAAAAACACCGGGGGTGGCGCTATTTCTACATACGGCATTCTTAGGATCACACGGGTTCGCCGTCGCACATTCGTCTATATCTGATACATTTGAGACAAGAGTATAAACATCATGAATCTTAAGTGCATACATATTTATACATGACATTTGCAGTTCAATATCTGTGAACTATGTTTTTTAGTTCACGGTTTGTTGATTGATGTCCACATTATTTTAATATAATTATTGAACATTATTAGTACTAAATGTTCATCGTCACACATTCGTCAACGCAATAACTCTGTAAATGCACGTTTGTAAATTCAGTGTTGAGGAGAGACAAAAAACAGATTTGTTTTCTTAGTAATGGTACATCTAACTACCTTAGATTTAAATGTAATATACATATACAATGGTCCATTCATTTTTACAATTATATTAAAACTATTTTTAAAAGACTTATAGATAATAATTAAATCATAGTGACTTTGTGCACTGAAAAAAATCAATGCAACAACTGCACATTGCTCAGTTTGAATAGTCTTAAATGCTTTTTATAAATAATGGTGCTGGTTATTATTATTAATACCCCACTTGCATTTGTAGTTCAATATCTATGAACTTTGCTTTTTAGCTTACGGTTTGTTGATTGCTGTCTAAAGCGGTACATTATTATAATATAATTTTGAACATTATTAGTACTACATGTTCATGGTCACACATTTCGTCTCTTCAACGCAATACATATGTAAGTGCACTTTTGTAAATTGTTCAGGAGATACACACAAATAATTTTTAGCATAGTGAACTTGTTCACCAAGCTTTAGTAACCATGTTTCTTCACGAATCCTAACTACAGCCTCACTGATGAATCGACGCATTGCCTAAAAAGGAAGACCCATATTTGAATAGGTGTTTCTTCTTTTCTAGTGCGGATACAAATATGGCAATGTCATTTAGAAATTTAAAATAATTTCCTCGATACATTGTTTAAGTTATGTATTGTTTATGCAGCTAATTTATCTATTGTTCCATTGTTTTGCTGTGCGTTCTATAAATAGATCAATCATCATCATCATCATCAGCAGCACGTGATCATCACGTGATCTTGCGTAAAATGTATTCATACGCTGTACTGTTCTCCTAGGATAGTGTATTAAGATTTGTAACCAGTTAATTTTATAATTTATTTCTCTTGCACCATCAAAAGCTTATCTTCCATCTTTCTTGGATTTATATATTTAAGAAATATACATGGCCTTTATAGTCTTCATATAATATTTTATAGGTTTGGTCAGTAATGGTTATCGCATAAGCTTTGTAAAAAGTTGTTGCTGCCTATTCTCCGGAATAAGATTTTTAGCTTACTTTGTAGTACGCTGTGTAATATTCTTAAGGTTTTACCTCCATTGCTATGAAGAAATATAAAAAGATCGGACAGGGAAAGTAGCATTCAAGGAGGACAGTCAACCACAAAACACAAAAAGAAACGCGCAAACAGACAAACAAAAAGGCAAAAGAAAGTAAAATAAATGCAAACGACATCACAAACTGACTGATTCGGCAGTAAAATAATCCTGAACAATTGTGCCAATCGTGTCGGCGAGACCGAATGCAAATCAACAAGATCCGACTTGGTATATATGATGTCATTTGATCCCGAATTACTATTTTTAGACTTCGGGTCTATTCGGACACTCCGGTTTTAGAATAAGTCCAATATAGTTCATCAAAATTTGTGAAGGATTGTTAGCTCAGTCGGGAGAGCGGCAGTCCCAGAAAATTATAAAGCGAGCGAGATGGGTTCGAATCGGAGCAGGACCTAATTTTTTTTCTCAAATTATAAAATTGTTCCAGTTCACGATATAAAACACTATCAATCAAAATGTGAAGCTAGAACCATTTTGTTAATGTCTAAAGTTTCAGAACACCATATAGCTAGGGTGGAATCGCACGTAATCACAGAAAGTCAATTAACAGAAATTAACCCTGGTGCGTCACCTAGGATAGCATGTATTACTGTGCAGAATGAATTTCTTTGCAAATAAAATATTTTGTAGGCTCATTATGTTTTGGTCATGTAAAATAAAAAATGTTAATATTTGTCAATTTTAAATCGGAAAACTAGACCGCCATAAAAAGCCTGATGTACTCCCTTTAAGACTTAAGTCGGAAAACAAATTGTGTGTGTGTGTGTGTGTGGAGAGTGGGGGGATTTTTTAAAAGATTTTTACGACTTTTATCTATGCGTCAATTTGGTAGAGGTAGAGGTAGACCTCATCTGTTTTGAAACAAACTCGTAGAACCACAGTCCTGCCGCGCGTTAGTGAGTAGCTGTCAAACATTCTTCAATATGCAAACGTGGTATAAGCGGGACTCGAACGTATGACTGTAGCATTGAGACATATACATTACACAAACAAGAGTAGATATAAACACAAATATGTTACCTTTTATTACAATTTTCAAATTACATGCAAAACTGATTGAATTATATTCTGTTAAGGCCAAAACACAACTATGTTTAAAAACAAAGCAAAGCAACAAAAAAAAGAAGGGGTAAAAAGTTGTTGTGTCGGGGGTACAAATGGCGATTCGGTTGAGTGACAGGAAACAAAACACTTTCTTGTTCAGGTCTAAGGTAGTAAACGGAATTAACCGTGACTTTGGTGATTATTGTCAACAAAAATCCACGTAAAAAAATACAATTAGGGATATGAATCGTGAAATTCTCAGTAGCGTAGCTACCTATTAGGCCAAAAGACCCGGGCCTTCACATCATGTTCACATACATGGCTGAAAAATATAACAACGAAATAATTGTGTATGAACATCATGTTCACTCCGAGTTGTGAGATTAAATCAAAACGGTATCCAGAGAACAGCGGTACTCCGAGTTGTGAGAATGAACTACAACGGTATCCCGAGACCAGTGGTATTCCGAGTTGTGAGAATAATTAACAAAGGTATCCCGAGACAAAGGATACTCCGAGTTGTGAGATTAAAAACAAATGAGCACAACTATTTATAAGTTATGTTTTGTATATGTGTAGTCTGTATATCTCTACTACAAGTTGTGTGTAAAGCATGTTTTTTAGTTGAAAGTCACACTTTTCAGAACAAGGAAACTTCAGGGAGAATTTGTCACTTTACAGTGACATTCCATGTTTAAATTTGTATATTATAAATCTTTGTGCAGCGTGGGATATGGCTGTCTTTCAGACTACACTCGTGTTCATTTGATTCTAACCATACTTGCATAGTAGGTCGATATAAATGCAAGGTTGTTTCCTATTTAATTCAGCTATGTTTGTCAAAGGGTCTATGAATTGGCAAAATTAGCTGTCTTGACCTTTTTGACGCTATATTCATTTCTAATGACTCAAACTTTGACAGGTGATGTTTATTGATACACTTTAACACCTGTGAAGATATGGTTCAGATATGATGAAGCGTTTGGGAGATTAATTTTCATTATAACCAATCATTCCTTTTGTTCCCTTCTTTATTCCTGTATATACCTTACCTTATCTTGTTTTAATCGCCTTATTTCCAGCTACATTAAACAATGCAATGATATATTATTACATGCAATGGTGTATTATTATTAAGAAACGTTGACACATTTTCAGTCCATCCATGTCATGCGTGATTGGAAAGAAACCTTCCATTACATGGATGCACAAATCATAGTTCACCATGCTCTCAGTATCTTCGGTATTTTGATTATCTTAGCAATGGTACATTTAAAGAGGCTGCCTTAGATTTAAACGTAATATACATTTACGATGGTCCATCCCTTCTTATAATTATATTAAATCTATTTTTAAATGAGTTATTGATAATAATTAAATCATAGTGACTTTGTACACTGAAAAGAAATCAATGCAACAACTCCTCTTTGCTAAAAAAAAAACAAAAAAGCAACACTTTTTTCATGGCCATCTATATTGTAAGGATAGCTAGTACATACAAAACTGAATCCAGGTTATTGCAAGATGTGTTACTATACCTTCAGACATTAGCAACTATAACATTTAAAGAGGCTTTTCAATAGGACCTTTCTTTCACTATCTTTAGTATATTGTTCTTTCATCATGTTCATTTCTTTATGTTTTTACTGACTCGACAAAGAACAAATACCTATCTGCCTACCGTGGCACTTATAAAATCCTGGGTCGGGAAACAGCAAACAAATTTATAAAAAGATATGTTTGTAAAACATATATGCCTCCCTTAAAGACCATGATACAAACATTCATGCCAAGTTTCGAGTGCCAGCTGTTTTTGAGTTATCGCGTAGACAAGCAATTTTTAGTTTTACACGTTTTGTTACCATGGCAACCACATTTATTATGTAACAGGCTCTTCCCCAGGTACTGTTCCTGATTTCCAAATAACAATGGTGACTACAAAGCTGCCGTTGTGCTTTGATCTCATCAGACAGTCTCTGGTTTTGAACGGATAAACTAGTTTGTCTGGTAATTAGATCAGGGCTAGGGCTATACATCACAGTAGCATGCAGGCTTGACCTGTCACACTGGACAGTCTAATCAACACCTCTGAATCATGATAGCATCTATATAGCATCTTCTTTGAGTGTGTAACAAACATCCTGGCTTCCTTTAAAAAACATTGCGCAATAATGTATGCTCTACTGGTGTAATTGGTAGAATGATATAGAAGTAATTAAACACTATAAATATCTTGGCGTCAACTTTTCCAGTAATTGCTCTTTCCTTAATGCGCGAAAACATAATGTAGAACGACTAAGAAAGCAATGAATTTATTATACACCCGTTCAAAAAACTTTGACTTACCTCTGGACCTGACTTTAAAATTGTTTGATCATACTATTGTATCAATTCTTACATACGGCTGTGAAGTTTGGGGTTACGAAAATATAGATGAGAAAGTTCACAGAAATTTCCTGAGAAAAATAACTTATTCGAGAAAAAGGACACTGACTTATATGTTATATGCGAACTAGGTAAACCCTCTCTCAATAACCGTAAATAGTAGAATGATAGTTTTATAATAGAATGTTATTTTGCAAAGCTGAAATATGCTCCAAAAAAATATACAATATACTCCTAAACTACAAAATGCATGAATTTAAATGGATATCAAAAATTAAAGAAATTTTAAATATAGCTGGAAGAACTGACCTATGGCTTAATCAAAGAATCATTACATCCAAAAATATTAAATACACAATTAAACGAGTACTACTAGATCAAAATATACAGAATTGGATTTCTCAATGACCCAACCTAACAAAGGAAATTTTTACAACTCGTTTAAAATAAATCTTGAAATTGAAAAGTACTTTAAGCTTCTGCCTATATCAAAATATATCGAAATTTATAAACTTGGAACTGCGAATCATAATTTCCCCATAGAAACTGGTAGATGGAATGGAACAGCGGAAAATAAAAGAATATGTCACTTATGTAACGCAAATAAAATAGGAAATTAACAACATTACTTAATAGAATGCAGTTACTTCTCGAACAATAGGCAACACCTTCATTCCCTGATTAGACCGAACCCCGAACATGATGTTAAACTTCTTCTAGCTTTATCGAAATCTGAAAATGTTTTAAAATTAAGTAATGTTTCTACTTACACGTTTAAGAATTTTCCACGTGAAACACTCCGCTTATTTATGCAACTAATTGACAAGTATTTCAAACACGCTCCATATTTAGTCTCAATCAGGATAACGGCCTTTATTTGGTATTTTAGTTTAATAGTCTATTATGCCTAATCATTACTAGTCTTCATATATTGTTGATTGCTAGACTTGTTGAAAGAATATCTGTTTTGCTTGTCTAAATCTCTTATGCTTTACAATGTGACATATATATATATATAAGCTAAATATATCGGTAGAAACATATTTTACAAATATAGCATTTGTTTCTCCCAACAATGAAATGTACTAAATGAACATTTTTCTTGTCTTTGGTCACACACTATAATATATTATTTGTGATTTTTCTTGTCTTTGGTCACACACTACAATATATTATTAATGATTTTGTTACCTTTCCTCTTACTGCATATATGTATGCCTGAGATGTAAATAAAGTTCTGTTCTGTTCTGTAAGCTGTTTTCACATATATATAGTGTAAAACTGGCAGTTATTCTTATATAAATGTAGGTATTTTACCTTTAGCGTTCACATGGGTTGCCTAATTTGCATATTCTTCATCCAAATAATTATTCCATATGTCACAATTATTTAATAGTTTGTGTTTAAAGAGTGAAAATAAACCAATAATGTATTTTTTTTAATTAGAATAAAATCTAATCGTATATTCATTCAATAAGGTAATTTAAATAAGAATACCGCGGATTCACATATCTCGCCTAACGGGGGCTGGACTTAAAAATAAAAAGGTCAATGATGCTTAAATGAAAGTTTGTAAACATTTTAGTTACTACAAACAATGGAGTTTGCTGAGATGACATTTAGGTGCATTTGTTTAAAAACAAAATGCCATTCTATTAAAAACAAGAGGCCCAAGAGGACTTGTGGATGCTCTACTGGCTAAAAATGCTCTTTTATCAAGGTTAAATACAATTTCATCAGTACTTCTTTTAAAACATTGCAAAAACAACAGGAATAGGATGGTCTTAGATCGCTCACCTGGTTATCATGGGCAATAAGCCTGCTGTGTCAGGTCTGGCATGGGTATTTTTTAATTTGTCCCACTTTCTTCTATGAATGAAATTTCATAAAAATGGGTAGTGGGGTTTATATTAACATTCTAATAAATATGGTAAAGATCAGATAAAACATGAAGTAACTACAGAATTACAGATTTAACAAAGGAAAATACAATATAGCATTTTTCAACAAATCAAGGGCCATAAATCTGTCATTGCTGGTTTTCGAACTTGTCCAAGATTTCATTGATAAACCGCGCTCAGTACAACTATACATCACACTGATTCTTCCTGCCAAATGTTGTAGAAATCTAACAAGCCGTTTAGCAGGAGTAGCGTCGACAAGAAATTTAAAGTTATACTGTCAAAGGGCCACAACTCATTTTAGGACGCGTAGAAAATTTAAGAATTTAAAAGTAAAAATGTCAAGAGGCTCCATCAAAAATCAACAAAACGGAAAAAAAACGCAATAGGCAAAACTAGAATTCATACCAATGCGTTAAGACAAAAAAATAACTTTAAAAAATCAATTAAAAAAAAAATGAAACATAACAATTAAAAGAAATGAATGAATGAAAAGGAATTATTAAAAAAAAATCAAAAAAATAGTAAAAATAAATCAAATAATGAAAACAAAAAATCAATAAAATAAAATAAAAAAAAATAAAAAAAAAATAAACAAAATAATAAAAAAATACAAATAAGAAAAAAAAGGCAACTCATGGAAAATGAATGCCCTATCGTATTAACGAGGCAAAATATAACATTTTTAACTAAATCAAGGGCGATAACTCCGCTGTTACTGGTTCGATCTGGCTGTTTTTTTTAATTTGTCTGAGTTTTTATTAATATTAACAATCTGTTAAAGTTTGGTAAAGATCAGATGATCGAATGAAAAATGAAGGCCCTTGGCCAGTAGAGCTAAAAATCAGCAGCTCCAAAAAGTACGTCAATCTCATAGACAAAATCAATGCGTCCAAAAAGATGCACTACCCAAGACACAAATATGTCAAAATAGAATATTTTTTATTCCAAAGATTAAGCTATAAATTAGGTTTAAAACATCTAGTGCATAATTATAGTTCATGAGATAGTGATGTAAATGTAACAATAAAAGTTATCTGCCCTTTGCTTGGACGGTAAAGGTCACATCCATATTTGCTTTGTCACGTTGCAATGTACCACTCAAGATACAACTATAGGCAGAGTTTGAAAGGTCTTAGTGCATACAGTTTGTGAAAAAGTGACCTAAACGCCAAAGTTGAAGGTAAAAATTATAATGACATAAACATTCCTGCCAAGTTTCCAGTTTGTAGCTCCAGCTGTTCTTGAGTAATCGTGAAGAGAAGCAATTTTTAGTGATTTTTTACATGTTTTGTTACCATGGCAACCACATTTCTTAAGCAAATGTACCCAAAAGGGGGACGTGCAGAACTAGATCATGACACCAACATTCCTGCCAAGTTTCCACTTTGTAGTGCCAGTTGTTCTTGAGTTATCGCGAAGACAAGCAGTTTTTAGTGATTTTTTACAAGTTTTGTTAATATGGCAACCACATTTTTTACGTGAATCTGCCCAAGGGGTAGTTGCACGAATACAGTATGACACAAACATTCCTGCCAGGTTTCCAGCTCCAGTTGTTCTTGAGTTATCGCGAAGACAAGCGATTTTTTACAAGTTTTGTTAACATGGCAACCACATTTCTTATGCGAATCTACCCCAAAAGAGGAGGTGCACAACTAGACCATGACACAAACATTCTTGCCAAGTTTCGAGTTTTAGTGCCAGCCGCTCTTGAGTTATCGCAAAGACAAGAAGATTTCGGGACGGACCGACCGACAGACATTTTGTATATGTTTTGTTACCATGGCAACCACATTTCTTACGCGAATCTACCCAATAGAGGAGGTGCACAATTAGACCATGTGCTAAATTTCAAGTTTGTAGTGCCAGCCATTCTTGAGGTATCGCGAAGTCAAGAATTTTTTTTGAGGGACCGACCAAAAGACAGACATTAATTCATATGTTTTGTTACCATGGCAACCACATTTCTTACGCGAATTAACTCAAAAGAAGAGGTGCACCAACTAGACCATGAAAGAAACATTCCTGCCAAGTTTCAAGTCTGTAGTGCCAGCCGTTCTTGAGTTATGACGAAGACAATACGATTTCGGGATAGACCGACCGACACACCGACATTGCGAAGCAATATGCACCCCTCCCCCCACCCCAACCTCAACTACCACTCTTCTCCGAAGGGGGGCATTATTATGGGTAGCCTAATGCATAACCGTTTTAACTCCTTAGAAAACAGTGTTCACTTGATACTTTCTGCAGGAAAAAAATCGAACAATAGCATATAAAAGTAGTTAGTATTACAGGTGCATGTATTACCTGTACATGGTGATGCTTTTGTTCCTGTTCCGGTCCAACCAGGTCTGCACGTACAATTAGGCTGAAAACCGGGCGTGGCGCTATTTATACATACGGCATTGACAGGATCACACGGGTTCGCAGTCGTACATTCGTCTATATCTGATACAATTGAGAAAATAGCATAAACATTAAACTGTTCGTTCGTTTTTTAAACTCATAGTTCTGGGGTTACGGAAATCAGTGAGACAGTTCTGACTGCTCGTAGTGGCACGCAGAAAACTGAAGCAGCTACATTTATAAATATGGAATGTTTAATATTTCATTTACTAAACTCATTGGATACAGTTGTACCCATCTTGTTTCATAAGTTCAATATTAATCTGCCACATATAAGATCCTCTATTTATGGGTAGCGGTAGCGCTGCATGTTTACGTATGCGTGTCATCTGACTGACTGTTTGGCGAATACCATCATAGTCATACTTTCGGAAAGCTTGTATAGCAAAGCCTACTGAGCAGTTTGTATTTTTGGTAGCCATTCAATGATGGAATGAATAGAATATTAATTTTCGTTTTGAGTTTGCCTCTCTCCAAACATTTAAGACTGTTTAGTATACACATAAAGTTTAAAGCTGTTATGGCATACCACAGCATGGTCACAAAGTACATATTCGTATTCTGAGCTGAACAATTATTAGAATGCAATGTAACAGTCTGTATTCTAGTAGCAGCCATTGTTTCTAAAAAAGACATAAACACATGATTCCCTGTTTGCAATTGTTTTATTCCAAATATATGAAAAGCGATCACCTGACCCCATATAGTAAATGGTCAAGTTAACCTTTCTTAACATGCATGCATAACTTGATGCAAAGCATAGGGAAGACACAATAGTTTTGCAGGTCAAAACAAAGTCTAATATGAATGTCTAATATCTGAGCAATTGAGAATTTTCTTTGTTTAATATATAATTTGACTTAAAGGGAGTACATCAGGCTTTTCAAAGGGGTCTAGGGGTCCGACTTAAAATTGACAAATAATGATATTTTCTATTTTAAAGCGCCTAAACATAATGAATGATCCTAAAAATGACCCCTTAGTTACAAGGAAATTCATTCTGTACAGCAAAACGTGCTATCCTAGGTTACGCACCAGGGTTAATTTCAGCATTTTATGCCCGATTCCGTCCTAGCTATATGATGTATTCGAAGTTTAAACCTTAACAATATGGTTCCAACATCATATTTTGATGGATATAAGTGTTTTATCATGAATTGGAACATTTTTATAATTTAAGATATTTCTAGAAAAATCATGATGTACTCCCTTTAAAAGTTCTTTAGTAACCTCTCATAATCAAGCATAGACCTGTACACAGTTTAATTGATGCCCTTAAACCAAATTAAATTAAAATGTGTTTGGAACAGTATTAATTAAATTACATTTCTTTACTATGAGGTTGGACAGAATACAGGTAATCCTTTTTTATGAAGTAGATAAACACACTGATAATTATTTTCAGTTATTATACCTTGAGTAAAACTAAAATTGTTAAATTCACATACTATTGGATGGACCATGAAACATTTCCCCTATTACCCGCTACATACACACAAATGATGCCTGTTCAATTCAGTTTGTTTAGACAATCTTTGTTTTCACTGCAAAATGATTGTTTTACCCACCAATGATCAAAACATAGATATTTTATTTTCCTTCAAACATTCCTGTTTCCGGAAGGTATAATGTGAAATGTACGAACTTCTCTGTCTAGATAAAAACATTTTGCCCTAACCAACTGATCATGTTTCGTGTTAACATAATGTATAGTTATGTATCTTTATAATTTTTTGCATTTTTCTCTCATATTGTTCTCAAAATTCGTAACATATTTTTCCATTGTTCTTAGATATATCGGATATTGACACAAAGTAACTACTTACCCGTACCACACGTTGGACCACTATAACCTTTGTCGCAGGTGCAGTTGAAGGACGTGGCAGTGTTATTACAAGTTCCATGTAAACACGGGTTAGACTTGCAATGATCGATAGCTAAAACATATTATTTTGACTGAATATTATAGCAAATGGTCAAATAGTTGCAGGTATACGTATAACAGTTTCTGAGAAGGAAGGAAGGAAGGAAGGAAGGAAGGAAGGAAGGAAGGAAGGAAGGAAGGAAGGAAGGAAGGAAGGAAGGAAGGAAGGAAGGAAGGAAGGAAGGAAGGAAGGAAGGAAGGAAGGAAGGAAGGAAGGGGAGAAGGAAGGAAGGAAGGAAGGAAGGAAGGAAGGAAGGAAGGAAGGAAGGAAGGAAGGAAGGAAGGAAGGAAGGAAGGAAGGAAGGAAGGAAGGAAGGAAGGAAGGAAGGAAGGAAGGGAAGGAAGGAAGGAAGGTAGGAAGGAAGGAAGGAAGGAAGGAAGGAAGGAAGGAAGGAAGGAAGGAAGGAAGGAAGGAAGGAATATCAGTTCTTTTCGAATTATGTGTTTTTTATTATCCATTCTAACACGAAGGAAGGAAGGACCACACAGTCACCACACAGCCCTAAACACGATAGTACGAATTTCAACAAATGATTATTGGTCAGTGCCTAATAAAGAAAAAATTACTAAGTCATCCCTTTATTACGCAGAAAAGTGCATATCTGCATATCTGTATGATAAATACTGAAATTGGGTTCCACTGGAAGCAGTATATACAAACAAGAGAAAAGTAGCAGACTAGGTATTATGAAGTCATGTTCATGACAGTAATATAATTTGCAACACCTCTCACGCCCACTGACTTTGCATGATAATTAAGTATCATGAAAATATGGGAATATCAGTTCTTTTCGAATTATGTGTTTTTTATTATCCATTCTAACACGACCTCCGCAGTATTTCATATACACAAAGAAGAGAGACAGATGTATGTTATTCTACGATAAAATACAGCTGTTCCATTAATTCCCCGCGTATATTTAATCCGTAAGCGCCACGTTACATGACGTCACTTGGTAAATATATGTCACGAAGACAAACTCAACAGTAATTTGAATGAAATGTTAATTACAGCAAACTTGCCATTCTCCCAAACCGTGCACCCCCCCGATATAAACCCATCGTATGCATCAGTACATATAACATTAATAAGCATCTTGAACAAGGTGAGAACGTTTGGCGTCATTCAAAGCAAGCTATATGACGTTAGCAACAAGCAAGGTTTTACGCAAGCGTGAAATACCTGCCGAGACAAAATAGCATTATTTCTGGGTAGGAACTGGGAACAAAGTTTAACATAATAACAGACCAAGACACCAGTGTTAAAACAATATTCAAAAAAAAAGAGTTGTCACGGAGACGTAAACACGCCATGACCGTTTTTTTTTACCAGACACTTTCTTCCCAATTTGTGCTACGCGAATCCTTGACATGCCTTACAAATTGATTACATATTCACCTTTGTAGAACGACGTGTTAAAGTACACATCAGTACAGAAATAGAATTACTCACATGCATGGGATGCGTTTGCGTTAGCGTGCATTACAACACAGAAAAACTGTTCATTGCTACCATGTGTAATTATAAAAGTGAAAAAACTCAAAGAAACTATTCATTACTACCTTATCATGTGCAATTACTAAAACAATATAAGAGTCGCTGCCGTTGCGGCAGCGAATGACTTAATTGTTTCTCACGTGACTACTAGTGTATGAAACGCAGAACTTTGCATATGGGGGGCGCCAAATGGAACAGCCTGTAAACATAGCAGCCTGATTACCTTGACCTCCGAGATAATATATAGTGCCCCAACAATAGCGTAAACAATGAGGTTATTGTTGTGTTAGAATCGAAATAATAAATAAGTACCTGAATTTTATCGGTGAATAAAATACAGTTAGTCGTTCGGATGCGAGTAATTAAATCACTCGTTCTAACGCACTCGTGATTTAATTACTGTACGCATCCGAACTCCTAACTGTATTTTATTCACCGATAACACACAGGTACATGTTTATTATTTCTTAAAGGGACACACGGAAATCTTGAATTGTTTGAAATGGTTGTCTCGATTTATATGTTCCGTATCGTTTTTACTTTTACCCTGGTTACATTTAAATAAATCAAATTTTAAGTATTCACTATTTTGTCTTGTCTCACTATAAGTTTTAATATATTATTGATTCAATAATATCAAAAAGTAATAATATGTAAAAACAAATTGCTTAATACTATTCTAATAATTAATATTAATGATTGAATAATGGAAGTTAAGAGAAAAACTAACGGGACGCCGTGAGTTTTAAAAAAATCAAGATTGCCTTGTGTCCCTTTAAACAAGGAACCAGAAATTGCTTACCATTAAAACATGTCTTGTTAATACAATAGTTGGCATCATTACAGTATTTTACACAGAGTACCGGAAATTTTAAAGCGCTCATGCTGACAGCCAATTCCTAGGAATGAATAAATGTTAGGAATGAATAAATCAATCTTGAAACATAAAAGTGAAATAAATAAAATACAAAGTATCAACTATACTTATTTATAAAAACACAAGGCGACCTTATGGTGAAGATTTTTATCTGGCTTAGTGTTTACGACAGGTTTTATCGATAGTCTCTATATAGGTCACACTCTAGTAAAATCTTCATGAATGAATGGTGCAAGTATTTGAAATTCCGAGCTATCTGATTGGTTTAAAAAGTAGAGTAAACACTAAGTTTTGATAAACAATATCCGTACCGCAAAGGTCAAGGTCACAGGTGAAGTTCATAGGTCAAAAACCTGTCTGTCCGTCATTCCGCAGTTCGTGTCCGACCTGTACCTTCAAAATCCCTGCAGGGATTTTTTTATTAACTTGGCACAAGTGATCGCCATAACAAGACGATGTGTCCCGCGCAAAACCCAGGTCCGTACCTCAAAAGTCAAGGTCACAGTTGAAGTTCATAGGTCAAAAACAGGTAAGCAATTTCGTGTCCGGACCGTAACGTCACAACCTCTGCAGGGATTTTTAAATAACTTGGCACAAGTGATCACCATAACAAGACGATGTGTCGCACGCAAAACCCAGGTCGTCAAGGTCAAGGTCACACTTGGAGGTCAAAATTCAAATTGTGTCTGGTCAATAACTCTGGCATTCATGGACGGATTTTCAAATAACTTGGCACGAGTGCTCACCACAACAAGACAATGTGTGGCGCACAAAATCCAGGTATGTGGCCCCAAGGTCAAGGTCACACTTAGAGGTCAAAGGTCAAATTGTGTCCGGTCAATAACTTTTGCATGCCTGGACGGATTTTCAAATAACGTGGTCCGAGTATTTTCATATCCCATCCAACCCCTTCTCCAAGAAGCGAAAACGGGGTTGGCTGGGATATGAAATAAAACCTTAATTTCGGCTTAAAGGGTTTGCATATTGTAAAAGTAAAACATTTAATAAGTAATCTTAGACAGGTTGTCGCATTTTTTCAGTAAAAAAATGTTTTAAACGTGTTTTATTGTCGAAATATCCGTTATAAAATCCTGCTAATATAAGCTTTTCCATCGCTTAATGGAATTAAGGTGGGACCACGTAATGCATATATTAACTATTTCCATCATTTTCATAGTTTATGAAAAATATTATTAGGAATTAGGAAGCTCATCAACTTACTGTTTGAAGCTTACATCCCAACTCGTACTGCAGCTGTCCACCGTTGTCACTTACGTTGACGAAGCATGCGTGCTAAATGTATTTTAACAAACAGATACAGTTGAGAACAAGTCTTATTTGTAATGGAATACAAGTGTTTTGAAGATATAAACATACAACATTGAGATATGTTTCTAAAAGAGTTAGTGTTAAACATATGCACCTAATTTAGTGTATTACTGTCTACCATGTCTACCAGAAATATTATATTTTTCATAATGTACGTTTCTCCGTAATACGTTCAATTACGTTCATATAAATCACACACATATCGATTTGAAAACCATACAACAGGATAGAAACTATGGACGTGACTGTCTTGATATCTTTAAACAGTACAGTTTGTCTTATAAATAAAATACTTAGATATGTGTCTTTTAATGTGGTACAATTACATCATATTTATAGCATAATTTTCGAGTATATGCGATTTATACTGCTTCTCGGGGGCTGCAGTGCAGTTTAAATTGCATAAGAGAAAAATATGCTATAACTGTTTTGTACCATAGCCATTCAATGCCGGTAATTGAAATTTTGATTGACAGGTTGTGTAAACATTACAATACGCGCGTGTAAAATTGGGTAGACCATGGTATAACTGCACAATCTGTCATTTATAGCACGGGTGAAATATATCGGCATTTATAGCACGGTTTAGGCTCAAACCTTCAGGTTTAAGAAAAATATATCATAAGCAAGAACAAAGGAAAATCATGAGCTGTGGTACAAGTATAGGATAGAGCATGAGTTTTGCACGTGTACTGGGAGATAATGCACGAGCGAGACTCGTGCTCTATTGTATTTATACCACAATAACTAACATATGCTATGTATATCCTCGGGTATTACACGATGCATAGTGTGTATTTAGGCTATTGTGGTATAAACGTTATTTAAATTACTTTAAAAACGTTTTTATAGCGTGAGACCAATACCTGGGTCCGTATTCATCAAGCTGCTTAGCATTATCTTATGTCAAAATTTATCAATATTTTAAACACCTTCTTTTATCGTTTTAAGACATCTTCTTTTATATTTTTAATAATGCTATAGATTGATAAAACCCAAGCTAAACACTTATCGTAAAATAGATGCTATGTAGTGTCGTTGAGAGTTTAATAAGGATATATGAAAGTCTTAAATTTTGACTGAAGTCATATGTTCTACTTAAAATGCTTAATAAATACGGGCCTGGTGTTTTGGAAATAACGCGGGATTACGGCCTTTCGTGTCCATAATCTGAAGATGCCGTCCACAAGGTATTGATAACCGGTTTATAAATGCATTTTTTAAATAAACAAACAAACAAGCACAAAGTCTTACCGTTCTAAAATTACAGAAGATATTGTTGGATAAACACGATGAGATATTGAGAGCTGCTTTGCAAGCATGGCACGAATCAATGGCATCTAAAATGTAGAACATGAGCAAGAAAACAAACATAATAACAATCTTCCTCTGTTAATATTCTTTCTTATTCCAGTAGTACTGAACTTATTTCTTGAATATACCGGTGATTTGTTGATGAGTGGTAGAAACGAAAACAATGAAACTACCAAAATATAGCAATTACCAAAGTGTAGTACTTAGTTTGCTATCGATTTTATACAAAGTGAATTTAATGTATGTAAGAACCGAAAATTCGGTGAAAATAAGAAAATTAAAACTTCCTCTGAAAGTGATACTGTGTATTAACGATCTATATTTAGTTTCGATCATCCAGACCTCTCGCGAGACTTCTCTCAAAGAAGTCCATACGATGGACTGGAGTAAAGCTTCTTTAAAGAACGAGGTTTGTAGAAGGATTGTGTGTCAGATATGGCAGTATCAAACTAGATTTTTATAAAGTGTCTTCAATTACCAAGATATAGGGGAATGATGTATTTGGCTCAAGTTTGGCTAGCTTTAAAACAAATCACACTTTCGTTAATATAAACACTCAAACCAAGTTTGACATGTGACGCAGGTGCGGGGCCAAATTTGACCGCAGGGTCACCATTTGAACAAACTGGGTGGAGAACCATAAGCTGAGTGTAAATACAAAATATTAAACCGTCGGCTCTTGAAATGTCAGAAGAAGGTTTTTTAAGTTTGTCCCTATATAAGTCTATGTAAAACATGTGACCCCGGGAACAGAGCCAAATTTTACTCCAGGGTCACCATTTGAATAAACTTGGCAGAGGACCATAAGCTGATGGTAAATACAAAATATTAAATCTCTGGCTCTTGTAGTTTCAGAGAAGAAGATTTTTTTAAGTTTTCCCCTATATAAGTCTTTGTAAAACTGTGACCCATGGGGCGGGACCAAATTTGACCTCAGTGTCACCATTTGAACAAACTTAAAAAAAAAATATATTCCTCCAGTGAGATTTGAACCCACGATCTCTGGGGTTTCCAGTGTACAGTACCAAATATTGAAAAAGGGCCATAACTCTCGTGTTACTGGTTCGATCTAGCTGGTTTTCAAACTCGTCAGAGCTTGATATCTACAATCTGGCCAAGTTTGGGAAAGATCGAATACAAAATGAAGGCGCTAGAGTGTTCACAGGGCTGACAAAAGCTGTCGGAGAACAGCGCAGTTCGACTATTCGATTTTTCAGAGAATAATAAATTATATAGCCAGTATAATACCATCAGAAAACAAGGCTAAAGCAAAGTGGGGGTGGGATTGGGGGGTTTTGTATTAAGGCTTCATTTCAGTTTTTTTATTGATATTTCATCTGGGTATTTGAATTTAATCTAAATTGTTTTATATGTACATTAGGATTGCGTTCACATTTAAATTTTAATATCCAAATAATGGAAGATAAAATGAAAAATAAAATAAAACACACAGAGATATGTAAAAAACAAACAAAAAACATTTGGGTGGTGGTGATGATTGGGGTGGAGGATGGTTGGAGGATGGCGACTCCCTGGTCGTAATTCGTGTTACAGAAAATTGATGTTTTTGTAAAATCCTATAATACTATGACCCCTCACAAATTTAAGAAAGGACCCCTGCAAAATATTGACCTAATGCTGTTCTTGTTGTTATGACTCAAATGCCAGCGTCTATGCCAAGGTGGCGGTCGCGGCGTCGATGCCGTTGAAAAGCAAGGCATCTCGGTTTATATTTGTGAAGTATGCAAAACATGGCTTAAGGAAGCGAACGTCGTTTGAAGAAATCACGTCAGAACTTATTCGCAAGTTTGGTATCTAAATACCTTACACATGCTGAATTCCAGCATCAATATTCGGATTCCGTATTCCTTTTGATATTATGTTCCCACCAATAGTGTTGAATTACTGTCATGTACTATATGGTTTACATTGCTCATGCCTAAATTATGCATTTCGTTGAAAATTTCACTTGACCATGCAGTACCCCTTCTATTTTGGATCGATTTGTATAGATGGTCGTCCAATAGTCCTCAACAATGCTACGGGTACGCGCTGGTACGCTACCATTTAAACCACCAGCGCGTTATAAGATTTATAATAACAGTTCAAACGGCGTGCTTTAAACAAATTACTACCACAGCAAATGTGCATTTATGTTTGGTTTCGGCCATAGGAAGTTCAGGTAACCTGCGTTTATGATTGTAAAAAATGGAAGGTAAATGACCAAGAACTGTTATAAAGATTTGTACTTGTCCGACTTGAAAGGTCAGACGAAATGTATTTCAATTTGAATTGAAACTGTAAATGGTATTGACAATAAGATGCATGAACATAAAAGCACACAGCAGAACAATTACCTGATAGGAGATAATGATCCCCCAATTGCTGATTGGTCAGCTTTATATGTGCAGTGCGTGATCATCTACATAATTTTATCAAAATACCGAAAGTACTGAAAGCTCCGGAGCGGCTTTCTGTCAAAACATAAATCCGTTTTCCTAATTTCAACAGAAAACCCTATTTTTCTCTCCTAAGCTTCGTTTTGCCAATCACATCTTATAAGCTTTTGTATATGATTGGTGCATTAGCTCGGAGTCGATTATTCTACGGATGAACGAGGGTATATTTCGTCATACAGATAAAACAAGAGCCCCAAGAGGGCCTGTGGACGCTCTACTGGCTAATATTGCTCTTATAACATCACAATGATGCGAGTGACTATCGTCTTAAAGAGGCAAAATATAGAATTTTTAACTAAATCAAGAACAATAACTCCGCCATTAATGAGATAATAAAAATAAAAAATAAATATAAAATTTAACAAGAGGCCCAAGAGGGCCTGTGGACGCTCTACTGGCTAAAACAGCTCTTATAGATTTAGATAGATATAGCTAGATATAGCTCTCTTCTCCTATAGATTTAACAAAGAAAAATACAATATAGCATTTTTCAACAAATCAAGGGCCATAACTCTGTTATTACTAACAAGATCTAGCTAGTTTCCGAAAGTGTCCAAGATTTCATTGATATACCGCGATTTGCACAACTAGACATCATACTGAAGCTTCCTGCCAAATTTCGTAGAAATCCAACAAGCCGTTTAAGGAGTAGCGCCGACAAGAAATTAAAAATAAAAATGTCAAAGGGCCATAACTCCGTCAAAAATCAGCGAACTGGAACAAAAGCGTGATATGCACAACTAGACATCTTACCGATGCTTCCTGTCAAGTTGCGTCGAAATTCAATAAGGCATTTAGGATGAGTAGCGCCGACAAGAAATTTTAAAGTAAGTGTCAAGTAATTAAAAAGATAATGAAAAAAATTTAAAAAAAATAAAAAAAATTCAAATCAATCAAAAAAATAAAAAATAAAAAAAAAAATTGAAACAAAAAAAAAAAATTGAAACAAAAAAAAAAAAAAAAAAAAATTGCAATTGAAAAAAAAAAAAAAAAAAATCAAATTAAAAAAAAAAAAAAAATAAAAACAGCTTTTGCCTATACAAGCCTAAGTAAAACTGACCCCCAGGGTGGGGCCAAATATGACCAATAGGTCACCGTTTGAACAAACTTGGTAGAAGACCATAAGCTTATAGCAAATGCAAAATATTAAACCTCTGGCTCTTGCAGTTTCAGAGAAGAAGATTTTTTAAGTTTTTCCCTATACATGTCTATGTAAAACATGTGACCCTTAGGGCGGGGTCAAATGTGACCCGAGGGTCACAATTTGAACAAACTTGGTAAAGGACCATAAGCTTATAGCAAATGCAAGATATTAAACCTTAAGCTGTTGCAGTTCCAGACAAGAAGATTTTTTCAGTTTTTCCCTATACAAGCATTTATGTAAAACTGTGACCCCGGGGCGGGGCAAGATGTGACACCAGGGTCACCATTTGAACAAACTTGGTAAAGGACCATAAGCTTATAATAAATGTTTAATATCAAACCTCTGGCTCTTGTAATTTCCGAGAAGAAGATTTTTAAAAAAAAAGATCCTATATAAGTCTATGTAAAACTGTGACCCTTGTGGCGGGGACAAATTTGACCCCAGGGTCAGCATTTGAACAAACTTAGTAGAGGACCATAAGCTGATGCTACAAGTAATACATGAGAGCTCTGTGCCATGTGGTTCCAGACAAGAAGATTTTTTTTCATTTTTGCCTATACAAGCCTATGTAAAACTGTGACCCCCGGGGTGGGGCCAAATGTGACCCCTGGGTCACTATTTGAACAAACTTGGTAGAGGACCACACATTTATAGCAAATGCAAAATATTAAACCTCTGGCTCTTGCAGTTTCAGAGAAGAAGATTTTTTAAGTTTTTCCCTATACATGTCTATGTAAAACATGTGACGCTTGGGGCGGGGCGAAATGTGACCCGAGGGTCACCATTTGAACAAACTTGGTAAAGGACCATAAGCTTATAGTAAATGCAAAATATCAAACCTCCGGCTGTTGTAGTTTCCGAGAAGAAGATTTTTTTTTTAAAAATCCTATATAAGTCTATGTAAAATTGTGACCCCCGGGGCGGGGACAAATTTGACCCCAGGGTCACCATTTGAACAAACTTAGCAGAGGACCATAAGCTGATGCTACATGTAATACATGAGAGCTCTGTGCCTTGTGTTACAGAGAAGAAGATTTTTTAAAGTTTTTTCCTATATGTCTATATGAAAAACATGCAAAACCTCAATATACAAACTTTGGACCCCGGGGCACGGCCATTTTTGACCCCGGGGACTTTATTTTAACAAACTTGATAGTCTAGGCGTTGGCGATCATTTTAAAAGAAAAACTGTTGAAATCTGTCCAGCGGTTCTGGAGAAGAAGATTGTTTAAGGTTTCAACTATATATGGTAATGGCAGCCATCTTGGATGTAGCGCTGACCTAATTTTAACAAATCTAAAAAGCATTCATCTAAGGATCATCCATGTGAAGTTTGGTCAAAATTAGCCAAGCGGTTTCTGAGGAGAAGTCGTTTGAAGAAAAGTTAACGGACGGACGACGGACGGACGACGGACGACGGACAACACACCATCCCATAAGCTCTGCTGGCCCTTGGCCAGTAGAGCTAAAAATAAATAAATAAATATAAAAATAATAAAAAGAAAAAAAAGTAAAAAAAATCTGATAAAGTGTGGTAAAGATCAGATGAAAAATGAAGGCCCTATCGCCTTAACAAGGCAAAATATAGTATATTTAACGAAATCAAGGGCCATAACTCCGCTGGTACTGCTTCGATCTGGCTGGTTTTCGAACTTATCCGAGCTTTCATTGACATTAACAACCTTTTAAAGTTTGGTAAAGATCAGATGAAAAATGAAGGCCCTATCGTCTTAACGAGGCAAACTATAGCATTTTTAACTAAATCACGGGCCATAACTCCGTGGTTACTATTTCGATCCGGTTGGTTCTCAAACTTATCTGAGCTTTTATTGACACAAACAATCTGGCAAAGTTTGGTAAAGATCGGATGGAAAATGGAGGCCCTATCGTCTTAACGAGGCAAAATATAGCATTTTTAACTAAATCAAGGGCCACAACTCCGTTATTACCGGTTTGATCTGGCTGATTTTCAAACTTGTACGAGCTATCATTGACATTAACAATCTGGTAAAGTTTGGTAAAGATCGGATAAAAAATGACAGCCGTATCGTCTTAACGAGGCAAAAATATAGCATTTTTAACTAAATCAAGAGCCATAACTCCGCTGTTACTGGTCCGATTTAGCTGGTTTTCAAACTTGTCCGAGCTTTTATAGACATTAACAATCTGGTGAAGTTTGGTAAAGATCAAATGAAAAATGAAGGCCCTATCGTCTTAACGAGACAAAAGTTAACGACGGACGACGGACGTACGACGGACGGACGACGGACAACTCGGCATCCCATAAGCTCTGCTGACCTTCGGCCAATAGAGCTAAAAACTAGTGGTTAGGGAGGAATATATTGGAAATCGAATCATCTGTCGGTTTCAACAGTGTTCGCTATCCACTCGGTCACCAAATCTCTGTATTATTCCAAATCAACGTTTACATACATGTATTTTGTGTATGGTGTCTTGCTAACAACATTTATGAAACAGATATTACGTATATTCTGTCAACCTGGACAAATTCATTCTGTACTTTTTAAAGCATAACTGTATTTTTAGTATACGCCCTTCTTAAGACGGGATGTATCATGTGAAGGGCGTGTCGTCTGTCCTCCTGTCCGTCCGTTGGCAAATTCGTGCCTGCGCTGAACTTCTTGAACCGCTTGGTATATTCAAAAGATTATTGGTGCATATATTACTTATATCGAAGATTATTGGTGCATATATTACTTATATCGATCGAAGATAATTGGTGCATATATTACTTATATCGAAGATAATTGGTGCATATGTTACTTATATCGAAGATAATTGGTGCATATGTTACTTATATCGAAGATAATTGGTGCATATGTTACTTATATCGAGACGCTGTGTCTCTCAAAACATTCAGCGCCATGTGATCAAGGTCAATGTCACATTGAAGGTAAAATCGTGCCCAAGCCGTAACAATTTAAACTGTTGGTGTATTTGAATGATAAGTAATGCAAATGTTACTGACATCAATACGCAGACGGGCGAGTACTACGCCTCTAGGTGGCGCTCTTGTCATTTATCAAAACACTGCCATCGAAAATTTAAAATCTAAGTTAACTTCCTTGTTTGCTAAACGTTTAAACTAATTCTCTGTTTGGACAGAGCTGGTGGCGTCTAAGTACTAAGTATTCCATATATATAATTATTTCCTGTTTAGTTGTTTACCAAGTTTGTTCAAATGGTTATGTCTACAGTAAAACGTTTCTTTTAAATAGTGTCTGTCCCCTGTCCCAGAATAAAGTACGAACCGCTGGAATACGGCAACAGCAGTAATGTGGCTAGGACGAACAGCAGAATATTCATATCTGAAAGAAAAAGTGTTAATATGTAAAAATAGAAAGTGTTAATATGGAAGATTAACTGAATTTACTATTTCATAATTTGAAACAGGAAAACATTCTATAGTACAAAATGACAGCAGCAAAACTGAACTTTTCTGATTTCTTGCACCTACAAGTAGCAAGCAGTAGTTTCATTTCCCAGAAGACAAAGTTATATTAACAAAATATTGACAACGCGCCTTGACAACTGAATCAACTCAGTAAGAGGGAATTAATACCACAGACCTTCAACATTGTAAGCATGAGGAAAACATACTCCCTATACACGCAGCCGATGCTTGGCAACAAGAGCAAAGGTAGATATAAATATCGAACAGGAAATGTAGCGTTCAAGGACCACAGTAAACCACAAACACGCACAGGAACAAACAACAATTACAAAGATGAATAAAAGGCAAGATTTGACATCACGAACATAATATAGTTGAAAATAGGGCTACCTCCTTGGAACGGTCAGTGACAAAAGCAGACCACTGGGGGTTTAAAGACCCCTAG
>JAWPHD010008530.1:0-114110 GCA_037043455.1 Cyrtodaria siliqua | reverse complement strand
ATACATTAAATAGACGGGAGCTTTAAGATCCTTTGAGTGTACGGGCAGGGTTAGTGTTGCAATAAAAACGATATTAATTTACTTACATTAGGTTATTGAAAAGAAATTATTTCATGAAATAGCAGTTTATAAAAATTAACATATATTAACATATTCTCCGGTAGTTCGCATAAAACTCAGTAGGACTATGATGTATAATATGTATACAGCATACAAGTACACAAATACATATATATTTATATATACATGTATATACCTAGGCAGGCGTAGGAATCGGAGGGCGAGTGTTTTTAGAACGAATCCACTCTTTACTAAATCCGTTATTTCAAAATGTTAAGTTTTTCTAATTAACATGCATTATTTCAATCATTAATATTAATTATAAAAATAGTATAAACCAAATTGTTTTTGTATATTACTGACTTTTGATAAGACTGCACCAATTATATATTTCAACATTTGGTAAAATAGCACAGCAAATTGAAAACACATCATTTTTTTTATTTAATGATATGCAAGCCGGTTTAAAGTCAAAATGTTCCTTGATAAATAAGTAGAGACGTTAATATTGATGCTTGCTACCGAAGCATTGTGGTGTAGTGGTTATAGCGTCTGCCTTGCATTCGGGAGGTCGTGGGTTCGAGTCCCCTGACCGCGTCATACCAAAGACTTTAAAAATGGAGTAGTCACTTGTAACCCTTGCCTGACGAGCAAATAATGGAAGTGCTGCGACTGATTGACCAGTGTCAGAATAATGTGACTGGCGGGTGGCGGGTGGGGGGTATCATGTCTACTACGGCGTGATATTTCAGTGTGGCAGCACTATAAAGAAACCATTGAGTTCGCTGCTTCAGGTAGACATATCATCACATCACACAACAACACACAGATAAATGTCCAGACAGTGTGCCTATAATCGTCAGGTAGGACGCCTGTCGTAGGTGGAGGGACTATAATCCTTAGAAATACACACACACTATTGATGCTTGCTCTAGGTAGCGCCGTGGTGTAATGGTTAGCATTGCGGCTTAGTAACCCAGGGATCGCGCGTTCAATCCCAGCCAGGACCGAATTTGGGTTAATTATCGAAATATTTCAAAAGTATTTCCTACCTTACCAGTCCTTCGGATGAGACTTTAAACCTAGGTCTGCTCGCTAAAATGCTTAGTGCAATACAGCGAGGATAAATAAACGCTTATACACACTATTGATGCTTGATGGCAGCACCACCTAGACGTCGTTCCAGACCCCCCCCCCCCCCCCCCCCCCCCCCCTTTTATTTAATGATATGCAAGCCGGTTTAAAGTCAAAATGTTCCTTGATAAATAAGTAGAGACGTTAATATTGATGCTTGATGGCAGCACCACCTAGACGTCGTTCCAGACCCCCCCCCCCCCCCCCCTTTTTATTTAATGATATGCAAGCTGGTTTAAAGTCAAAATGTTCCTTGATAAATAAGTAGAGACGTTAATATTGATGCTTGATGGCAGCACCACCTAGACGTCGTTCCAGACCCCCCCCCCCCCCCCCCCCCCCCCTTTTATTTAATGATATGCAAGCCGGTTTAAAGTCAAAATGTTCCTTGATAAATAAGTAGAGACGTTAATATTGATGCTTGATGGCAGCACCACCTAGACGTCGTTCCAGACCCCCCCCCCCCCCCCCCCCCCCTTTATTTAATGATATGCAAGCCGGTTTAAAGTCAAAATGTTCCTTGATAAATAAGTAGAGACGTTAATATTGATGTTTGATGGCAGCACCACCTAGACGTCGTTCCAGACCCCCCCCCCCCCCTTTTATTTAATGATATGCAAGCCGGTTTAAAGTCAAAATGTTCCTTGATAAATAAGTAGAGACGTTAATATTGATGCATGATGGCAGCACCACCTAGACGTCGTTCCAGACCCCCCCCCCCCCCCCCCCCCCCCCCCTTTTATTTAATGATATGCAAGCCGGTTTAAAGTCAAAATGTTCCTTGATAAATAAGTAGAGACGTTAATATTGATGCTTGATGGCAGCACCACCTAGACGTCGTTCCAGACCCCCCCCCCCCCCCACCCCCCTTTTATTTAATGATATGCAAGCCGGTTTAAAGTCAAAATGTTCCTTGATAAATAAGTAGAGACGTTAATATTGATGCTTGATGGCAGCACCACCTAGACGTCGTTCCAGACCCCCCTCCCCCCCCCCCCCCCTTTTATTTAATGATATGCAAGCCGGTTTAAAGTCAAAATGTTCCTTGATAAATAAGTAGAGACGTTAATATTGATGCTTGATGGCAGCACCACCTAGACGTCGTTCCAGACCCCCCCCCCCCCCCTTTTATTTAATGATATGCAAGCCGGTTTAAAGTCAAATGTTCCTTGATAAATAAGTAGAGACGTTAATATTGATGCTTGATGGCAGCACCACCTAGACGTCGTTCCAGACCCCCCCCCCCTTTTATTTAATGATATGCAAGCCGGTTTAAAGTCAAAATGTTCCTTGATAAATAAGTAGAGACGTTAATATTGATGCTTGATGGCAGCACCACCTAGACGTCGTTCCAGACCCCCCCCCCCCCCCCCCTTTTATTTAATGATATGCAAGCCGGTTTAAAGTCAAAATGTTCCTTGATAAATAAGTAGAGACGTTAATATTGATGCTTGATGGCAGCACCACCTAGACGTCGTTCCAGACCCCCCCCCCCCCCCCCCCCACCCCTTTTATTTAATGATATGCAAGCCGGTTTAAAGTCAAAATGTTCCTTGATAAATAAGTAGAGACGTTAATATTGATGCTTGATGGCAGCACCACCTAGACGTCGTTCCATACCCCCCCCCCCCCCCCCCCCCCCACATCTGGTATAGTTTGAGACGTTAAAGTATAGCCAGAAACAGTAAGCGTCACCAATGCCCAGTTCGTCTATACTAGCTTAAAATCCTAACGGTAGAAAACAAACTTCACAGACCTCAGTACCGGGTGTGACCACCGCCTGCAGCCACGACAGCTCGGCATCTACGGCCCATGCTTCTTATTAGGCGTTGTATGCGATACTGGGGTATTGCGAGCCATTCCTCAATGAGGGCTCTGATAATATTGATGCTTGATGGCAGCACCACCTAGACGTCGTTCCAGACCCCCCCCCCCCCCCCCCCCCCCCCCCCTTTTATTTAATGATATGCAAGCCGGTTTAAAGTCAAAATGTTCCTTGATAAATAAGTAGAGACGTTAATATTGATGCTTGATGGCAGCACCACCTAGACGTCGTTCCATACCCCCCCCCCCCCCCCCCCCCCCCACATCTGGTATAGTTTGAGACGTTAAAGTATAGCCAGAAACAGTAAGCGTCACCAATGCCCAGTTCGTCTATACTAGCTTAAAATCCTAACGGTAGAAAACAAACTTCACAGACCTCAGTACCGGGTGTGACCACCGCCTGCAGCCACGACAGCTCGGCATCTACGGCCCATGCTTCTTATTAGGCGTTGTATGCGATACTGGGGTATTGCGAGCCATTCCTCAATGAGGGCTCTGATGAGGTCTTGACGGGTGTTGATGTTACGTCTACCGTCATAGACACGGCGTCCAATCTGATCCCACAGATGCTCAGTAGGACTGAGATCGGGTGAGAAGGCTGGCCAAGGCAGAACTTCAACATTATTATCATCGAGATACGTTGAGGTAAGTCTTGCAGAGTGAGGCCTAGCGTTATCATGCTGAAAAATGGTGACGTCAGCATGGTTCTGCGTAAACGGGATACCGGTTGGCTGCAACAGAGACAATGGCAAACCGTCCTTTTTACGGACGAGTCCCGGTTCTGTCTTGATATGTACGACGGACGTCGTAAGGTGTGGCGACGTCGCGGTGAACGGTACGACGATTGCTGCGTACGTCAGGCTCCGCGCTGGGGAGGTGGAAGCGTAATGGTATGGGCGGGCATATCTTGGCGATACAGGACAGATCTATTAGTAATTGACGGTAATTTGACAGCACGACGCTACGTGGATGAGGTGTTGCAGCCAACCGTTATCCCGTTTATTGAGCATCTGTGGGATCAGACGCCGTGTCTATGACGGTAGACGTAACATCAACACCCGTCAAGACCTCATCAGAGCCCTCATTGAGGAATGGCTCGCAATACCCCAGTATCGCATACAACGCCTAATAAGAAGCATGGGCCGTAGATGCCGAGCTGTCATTGCTGCAGGCGGTGGTCACACCCGGTACTGAGGTCTGTGAAGTTTGTTTTCTACCGTTAGGATTTTAAGCTAGTATAGACGAACTGGGCATTGGTGACGCTTACTGTTTTTTTCTATATTGACTGGCTATACTCTAAAGTCTCAAAATATACCAGATTTGTTCTTGTAAAATTGCTTTTGTGAATTTATTTAACTGATTAACAAGTGGTAACTTTTCATTGACTGTGAGTATACAATCAACGGAGACGACAACACAGCAACACAGCAGCACCAGATCAACACTCTATTGTGCCCATCGCGTCAGGGTTACCTCGACGTGTTAGTTGGCGGACGGGCTATAAACCTTCGAACTACACACGCAAACTATTGATGCTTGATAAAAACATCAAAACTGCCGTGTGTCCCTTTAATAATAACCACAATGTTGGTTAATATTATATATATTCTAACTTTAATGTCAAAGTTTACCAATTGAAATTCAATATCTATAAATATATATATTCATTTTCAATGGGTGAACTCTGACATTAAACTCCGAATATTCATAATTACATATCTTAGAATCTGCTATACAAAAATATATTTGTGTACAATCAAAGATCAGAAATACAAAAAGAAAAAATCACAAACTCAAATCTTTATGAAATATCTTACCTGGTATGTTATTACAAATCCGAATATTAGATGTTCAGGCTATCTCTGAAAGTATTGCTGTATCACCTAAATAGTATAATATTGTGTGGACTGGTTTATATACGACGTACCATATATAGCTCACTTTCTCATATTGATCGGTATCTACGCAAACATTATTATTTTTAACCACAAATAAATTATGCGATTTTGCAATCTGTGCACCTATTGATGAAATATAGAACTACAATATTAAACGGTTCTGTTACAGCTAGTTACCTTCTGGTTTAGTATATCATTGTTACAAATCGATCACTAACATGTTCTGATGTGTTCACGACCTTCTTTCTGAACTTTAACAACATATACTAATATAAATAGTTACCTTATACAGAATACATAATAATAATAATAATATCTACTATTACGCCATGTAGGCCTGGGACTATACATTAATTTGAAAAATGGGAGGGTGTGGGTGTTAAGTGTCAACATTTGTTTCTTATTTTATTTTACGGTATAGGTAAATTCAAGTTTGTCAAATGTTTTAATTCTTAAATTTGTGAAAAACTATTTCTTCAAATATCACACAAGTGTTCTGTCAGATATACGCCAAAACGCCTCTGGCGCGCTTAATAACAAATTCCTGGACGAGTTTAATACAATTTTGTATGAAATGACAACGAGTGTCAGATCCTTTTTATCACATGACTTTTGAAAATTAGAATTTTGACATTTTTGGGAATTTTGAATTTTGAATTTTGAAATTTGGAATTTTTGAATTTGGAATTTTGAATATTCATGGAAATTGAATTTTTCATACTTATTTTTCACAGGTCAATTTACATAATCGCGTTTATCGGCCAAGTGTCCGCCATGTTTGTTTGTAAATACGCGGAGTGATATATAGGACGAGTGATTCGGTCGCCTTGTAATACACATGGTTAATATAAGGAAATACGTAATGGGTATATTATACGGAATACAAGCAGTTCCATGTGATAAAACGCAATCCAGCCTTGACTTGCCAGTCATTGTTAAGAATATAGGGAGACTACATGTGAATGCAATTTGAATCTCAATCGTGAAAACTCGGCCAATCCCGTCATTCTTCGCGATCCCGCCTCTTGTGTATATCGAGCTTCGGTACGTTCAAAATCGTTGACATTATGTAAACCGAGTAATGCATTCGCAACATCTCGTACACTGCTTCGCAGCATGACTCAAATGCAAATCGAAGGTTTCCATATTGGTTACGCCATCGTGCCTTAGATTCCCGCCAAAAAAAATTGCATTCAAAATTAGTTGTCATCCATATTTTGCAATGTCATTCAGCCGTTTGCTCCATCAGTAGTTGATTTACATGAAGCAGTGATAAAACCATCTGCATTGTAAAAAACAAACATTCAACATCAGCACATGCGGCCAGCGGCCATAATGTTTACATAGCAACAGTGCTCTATTTATTTTCTGTGCCGCTGCCTTCCGGCTAACAAAATGTCAAGATTTTGAACTTACCGAAGCTCGATATACACACGAGGCGGGATCCCGAAGAATGACGGGATTGACCGAGCGTTCACGATTGTCGAGTTATGGTGTCGAGATGTTGCGAATGCTCAAATCTAAGCATAGTTTGAAGAAAACGGTTTGTGAATTTCAGGCCGGTATGACGTAGATTGGTAAGGAGTGGCTGGACCCAACATGTGTATAAGTATATGGGAGGGAGGCATAGCAAGTCACATTAGTATTTATACCAAAACAAGATAATTATATACTTATCTTACACAGATATATCTTTTATTGAAAATATATCTTGCTGATTACAGAGATACGTTTCATCTTAGAAATATATCTAATAAGCTAGACATTAAAGTTAGAATGTTCAAGTAAGAATGTTTTATAATTATATCTTAGAAACTGCTATACAAAGATATGTTTGTGAACAATATAAGATCAGAAATAAGAAAGCAAAACCTATGACATGGACAACGTAAGAAATCTTGATTAAGCGAACTCAAAAAAACAACAAATCAAATAAAAAAAAAAAAAAATCGAACTACTCATACATAAGGATCATCCAATAACAGAAAAGGGACATCCGGTTCCAAATAAATGAAAAAGCGCCTCGAAAAACGCATAAGACATACAACTCATGTCGCAATTAACAAAGCAAGCAATTGACTTCTGAATCAAAATATTAAAAATATTCTTGAGAAAAATTAGAACATGTTTAATTTACATTTATCTTTATATATATTTATACACGAACATGGCATATTGACAAAATGTCTTTTAAAGCAAAGAAAAATAATGCAAATGAAAAATAAACATATTTATTTTTTTTGCTTTAAAAATGCCATATTTGACGTCATAGTTCCAAGATATGTTCGGGAGATAACAACTTTTCAATAGGTCACATCTCCTTTATTTCTCATGACATTTTGATAATTATTTCAGTTTTTTTCAAGATTTTTAGAGCCCTTTTAAATAAATCGTGTGTGAAAATAGTGCATCAACCCCTTTAAGTTAGAGAGATATCTCTTTAACGTAACTATATATTTTCGAAAGACATTTACAGAGATATCTCGCTAGCTTAAAACGATATATCTACATTAGAGAGATATCTTCTATCTTACAGATATATCTTGTTTGGAAATTAAATACTTAGTTGGCTTGCCATAGGAGGGTGGGGAAAGTGGGAGTGGGGTCAGCTGGTCGAAAGCAGGGGGTGCAGCTTTTGACATTCAACAACTTAACTGAGAGCAGGAACCAACTGCACATTTCTTGATCATTTTTTTAAAATATATTTTAGAACGAACGTTTCCACCAACTAGATAACCTAGCTTGTAAGGATCATTTCAGAAAGACAGCTGTCAATATAATACACGTATATATGCTCGTTGCTGGGGAGACGGGTTTACTTTCCGATGTATTCATTGAAGACCTACTTCTGTTTTCTGTTTACTAGCAAATTATGATTTGTTAAAGGGACATACGCCAATCTTGAGTTTTATATCAAACATTACAATTAGCACCTCAACTTATTCATCCTTTATATTTTTGACTTTAAAACTTAATAAAAAAAACACCCACCCACCACATCGTAACGGAATAACGTCCAGACATGAAACAGCACCAAGCACCCGATATCCGACTCAGAGCCCTTATCCGGAGCGGCTTGCATATATTTAAATAACATATTGAGATTTCAATAGTCATCGTTATTTTGCCAAATGTTTAGATATATACTGAAACTAAAAAAATCGCCTATAGTACACTATTATACACACCTAATTCCACGTAATATTCCAGATATATCTCAACGTGTTTTGTACAAAAAGGGGCAACATATATTACAGAAAGGACAACTCTGTCATGTAGAAGACCTTTATTCAAAGTATACTTTATTACACGAAATTCATAAATGTTGAAATTTCGCTTGAAAAAGTCAAGCCATTTCAGTATTGTGTTTAACGTTAAGAGATTGCAACGTTTAAAGCCTGCATCGTTTGCTCACCTGCTTGAGCCAAATGCGCATTCTATCGATAATGAAACTTTAAAGGGATAACCATTGGTGTGTTCGGTGCTGTTTAAACCTGCTTTCCGAAAGCACAGGCCTAATGTCGCCCTGTACCATTCGATTAACAGTAGCATATTAAACATACAATATATAGCGGAAATACCCATTATGCGTTTCTTTTCCTTTCAGTATATTATTGTTGCAATTTAATATATAGTCAATAAAATGTAAAAAAACAATTTGCTTTGAAATATTCTAATAATTAATATTAATGACTGAACAAATACAAGTTATATAGGAAAACTAACGGGACTCCGTGAGTTTTTAAAAATATCAAGATTGCCGTTTGACCCCTTAAGGATGGTCTATGAGTGTGATACTCGTTTGTTTAAACTCTTAAAGAGACACAAAACACTCATGACATATTCATAAAACCAGGGCTTTATATAATTATCAGCCCAGATAAAACATAACAATTAAAGGGACACACGTCAACCTTGATTTTTAAAAAACTCGCGGCGTCTAGTTAGTTTTTCTACATAAATTCATTAACATTAATTATAAGAATAGTATAAATCAAATTGTTTTTGCATATTACTAACTGTTGATTACATTTCACCAATAATACATTCAAACCTATGGTAGAATAACGAAGAAAAGTTGAAAACTTAAAATTGTATTTAAATATATTCAAGCAGATTTAAAGTCAAAATTATCTATGGATTAATAAACCGAGAGACTACTTTTAATGCTTAATAAAAACTTCAAGATTATCATGTGCCCCTTTAAGGACGGTCTGCTTATGAAAAACAAAAGATGGCGTGATGCGTGTTGGCTTATCTTGAACTGTTCATTAAGAATAAACACATCATTTGGATTGATTATTTATCTTGTTTTGCTTGTATATAAGACACTTTGCCTTAGCCTCGTCCGTCGGATAGGGACGTAAACCGGGCGGTCCCGTGTATCGGTCTATCCTCCGAGCACGTAAAAGAACCATAGGAATCTATTCGATAATAAGAGTAGGGCATGTTCCCGGATTCCTATGTATCCTTCCCCTCTCTCTGGGACGGCTCTAAATAACCTATACTGTGTTGATGAGCCGTTAAACAACATTCAATTCAATTCAGTTGTATATAATAAATACATTTGTGACCTTTCATCTACCCCGTTATTTCACCATAGGGTTACAGTGTGTTTATCCGGTGTTGGGGCTAAATTTGTTAGAAAAATAAAAAGCTAGGGAATGACCAACTGGTTCAACGATATATACTGAGCAAAAATAAAATGTACCCCTTTTTCTTTCCCTTATTATATAGACAGCAACACAGGAAATAATAAATGATGTATATATAGAATAATTAGATCGACCACCACCAATAGTTCAAACAAAAGATTATTTTAAAAAGTTCAGTACACAAGAGAGTTAGGCATTTCTTGGTAAAAACACATACAATCTACAAACACTACAAACATGTGTCCAAGACAATATTCTCTATACGTTGTTTTCGAAAAAAAAAGCACAGAAAAACACAACGCTGATTGTGTAGGTAGCATATATTGATTATCAAAAATTATCAAATTACCTCCCTTTAAGGTTTCAATAGCATCCATAGCAGAGTATTGCTTGGCAACATTTAAAACTGTTTAAAGGAATATTTCGTACTCAGTGAAGTGGGCATAAAAATATACAAACCTTATTTAATTAAAGCGCTGTTCACGCTGTCCTACGCCCTCAAAAATCGATTCTCCTTGTTTTTTATTTTATATATTCTGTGTAACTTCTTTTCGCGGATTATTGTTCATTTCGTTATTTCTTTTTATCAATTAAATACAGAAATAATATATTTGAACAATTCTAAAAACAAATACCAATTTATATGAAGTCCTCCAACAACATATTGCTTTGCATTATTCTTATAATTACTATTAATGACTGCGAAAATGCAGCTATGTAGCAAAACAAACGGGACGCCACGAGTTGTTATAAAACACACAACAAGATTGCCGTGTGTCCCTTTAATTAAAATTACACGCGGCAATCTTAATTGCATCAAAACTCGCGGAACTCCAGTTAGTTTGTCTTCATTCTTGCAGCTCTTTAATAATAATTATTTGAATAGTTCAAAGCAGATTGTTTTTGCATATTACCAATTGTTGAGTATATTGGACATGTACGTATTGGATAGAGGCTATGAAGAGAAAACCGAAAGGGAGGGAACGGTTTCTTAGTGGTGAAGATTTCTCTTCATAGACTCTATCCGGCTTAGTGTTTACGACGAGGTTTTATTGATAGTCTCTATTAAGGTCACACCCTAAACCTTAGTAATATAACTAGCTTGGACACGTTTGGAAACCACCCATGTTCAGCGTAACAATATAGCGCGACTTTAGGAGCAGAATGTATACGCAGAAAAACGAGTGCATATATCCGAATACAAATCTAATAACCTTTTAAATTTATTGCATACGCGTACATAATGTATAAACTAATAATTAGAATACATCAATAGGTTTTAACATTTAAATTTTCATCAAAAATATTTATTTGAAACAAACATATTGTCGTTACATCGTGGTTTCTTTGACATGGACAGATAAGTGCACCAATCACGAACGAATACATACATTACACACCCAATATGACGTTTCCTGTGACATTGAAAGTATCTGTTTGTTTGTTTGTTTGTTTGTTTATATGGTGTTTTACGACATTTTCAACACCCGCAAGGTTATATATGATGGTCGATTTTTTGTGGTGGAAGCAGACCACCCACTTTTCCTAGGTAGAACCAGTACAGTACACCTCCCGCCATCCTTAAGAATCGACACTTCCTCGCAAGTCGAGCTCCCATTGGAAGCCGCAGCGTTGAAAGTAAACGGAGCTTGTAAATGCGTTTGCAATAATTTATATGTAAGAACATAAGAATAGGTTTAATGTCAGAATGATACTGGATTTATAAATCCAGGTGCTGACAAATACATAAATATAACCAAGCGTCCATTTAAATTGTCTTTAATTAGAGTTATCGAACTCGTTTCTTTCCTTAATCTCACTCGTTAAGACGGCCAGGTCTCTAATCTCAGAATATATTTTGCTATAAACTATCTTACCTGATAAAGTAATACAACAATATATTCGATTTTCCGACTGCCTCTGGAATGATTTATGTATCTAGGAGATAATATGATATTGCGTGTATATTTATGTATGATATACAACATATAAATCCTCTCTGTCTCGTGGTAATCGGTATCCACGCAAACATTATTTATAGCCAAAAAAATATAAAAAAAATGTCGATTTTGCAATATTTACCTATTGATGCAATGTACATCAAGCTACAGTGTTGATATCGATCACATGCTATGATACATGCTATGATGAACTTATTTCTAAACTTTAACGTCATGAAACGTGCACTTATACATGTAATTATAAAATATTTACAGTGTTTCATGTTAAAGTGCACGTGGACAGAATAACGCAATCACGTGCCGTCGATTGGTAAGAAATGGCTGGAGTTGAGCAGACATTATATTATTATTATTATTGTAATTGTGTTATTATTAGGTGTTGTTGTTGTTGTTTGGTGGTTGTGGAGGTTGTTGTTGTTGTTGTTGTTATTATTATTATTATTATAGAGGGTGGGGACGAGGGGGCTGCTATTGTTAGGTAAAAACACTAACACAAAAGCACACATGTTGTTCTTTTAATTATGATCATATTTGTATATAGATTAGAACACCAATAATATTATTTATGCGATTTAATATTGGCCCGGTTATTGATCAAAGGTCATATTTTAACCTATAGTTGCTATGCTATGCTCTATAAATTGCATTATGGACTATTTCACAATAACCCAAAATTATACCACAATATCCTAAATGCACACTATGCATCGTGTAATACCCGAGGATATACACAGCATATCTTAGTTATTGTGGTATAAATACAATAGAGCATGAGTCTTGCACGTGTACGGACGATAATGCACTCGCTAACGCTCGTGCCTTATCTCACCGTACACGTGCAAAACTCATGCTCTATCCCATACTTATACCATGGTTTACTATGGTATAATTTTCAGGTCATCTTGGATATACCTTGCTTATGATTTTTTTTAATGCAATAGGTTAAAACAGATAAGTTATTTAACCTATGGCTGCTATGCAGAGTCTATACTCGGTAAAGTATGAACTATTTCACAATAACCGAAAATTATACCATCATGGCAGACTATGGTATAATTTTCGGCTTTTAATGCAAAAGGTTCAAACAGATATCATTGATATTGTTGTAATTTTGTACAGGTACCAGTATTCAAGCCTGGTTACTGAGGACATTATGTCTGTCTTCGGTTAGCACCATAAATCTAGATGTGTATCTCTCTGCAAGGCTAACTCAGGCTAATGCTAATGATCATAATTTATGGGTTAGCATCCCTTATTTGGGAGATGCTCTATGAACCAGGCTAATGCTAATGCTACATGATTTATGTGTTAGCATTCCTTATTTGTAGATGCTATAAGATTGATGAGTTAGCATGCTAATATTTACGACCATGCTAACCCCTTATTTGGAAGGGACCTTATAAAAAGGAAGGGTTTTCTTTGTTCGGGGCTTTTTATCCGTGGCTTACCTGGACTAACAAGAGATCAGTAGTTATGTGAGAGAGACACTATCATTATTAGTAAACTGTTGTAAATATTAATTCACCATTATAGTTGGTAGCATGTAGAAATAAAGTTATAGAATATAGAATTGGACTATATATTTCTTTTTACCTTTTGAAGTGAAGAAATTGTAAAACTGGTGGCAGCGGTGCAATAAGAACTTTAACACATTTCTGAAGAGGAAATTAGTTTAGCAAAACTGTGCTGGAACATTTAAAATAGATATTTGAAATTCGGACTTGTAACAATCACCATGAAAATCCTGATGTTACTTCTGATGTGTTTGTGTATATTTTCGGAATGTTCATTTGGAGCAAAAGCAACTTCTGTTTGTAATGAAGGTGGATTTTTGCAGAACACAGGTCAGAGTTTAGAACTTGAAACTTTAGATGATGGTTATGTTTGGTCATATGACACTCAATATGACTACAAGGGACACAAATGGAAAGTGTAAAGTGTATCAATAAGTATGACAAGCCCGTAAAACAACTCCCTTTTAAACGAACTTTACGATTAATGAAAAATGGACTAAACATGTATGATTTGTTTCATTTGACCGTGTAATGGGTGCAGACTTTGCGCGAATTGACGATGTTGTTCCCTTGTTAGAAAAGGATAGTGTGCAGAGGAATGGAAGTTTGGACAAATCGTCAGTTGCAAGGATTTCCAGAGTGAAGTTAAGGTCAGGTGAATTATTGAGGGGGATACTCCTTATTTTGCAACTTCTTGTTGTAAGAACGTGGGATTGCAGTGTGTCATTGTACAATGGATTACTCAGAATCAAGGAATTTAGTCGCTGTGGCGTGAGCCAATTGCGTATCCAACAGTGTTCTGATAGTAAAGGATTATTATATGACAGCAATTTCATTTTTCGTGAAAGTAACGTTAATGGGCAGAATATAAATGGCATAAATTCTGACAAAGTTGATGGCTCATTGTCCGAAAATGCAGCACCCCAAACATCACAGCGTCAGGCAGCTTAAAATATTTCTGTACAGTTAACTATTCACCAGAAAGAATGACAAAACTTCAGCACCAAGATCCTGATAGTGCTCCTGTTGTTAAGTGGCTCAAGTCGGACAGTAAACGACCCCCAAGGGACACAGTTGCAGGTTATTTCCCAGCAGTGTGCTGAAATATGTGGTTACATTGGGACTTGTTGGAATTGATTTATGGTGTATTAAGAGATACAGAGATACATTATGATCAATAAAGAGGGTTAAGAGGGTTACTTTTTCCTCGAGTTTTGAGAAGAGAAGTGTTAGTATCAGCACATGACTAAAGTTAGGCATACATAGACAAATGCAAAATGTATAACATCGCAAGGCAGGCTTTGGGGAAAAAACACGCAAAACGGCAGAAACGGGATTATGACACCAGAATAAGTGCTCTTATGTTTAGACAATACATTGTTCACAGGAAAATAAGTGACATTTTGTTTGAAATAAGCATCATGACATACTGAAACCATATCATGGGAACAGCTTGCCAGACTGGTCTATAAAGCATAAACATGTCAAGTCACCGTAAGCAGCCCCTTTGAGTTCCAAACACCTGAAGATGAAAACTAGCAATAAATTTGAGGTACGCAGAAGTCAGAGACAGAGTTCAACATAAACCATTTCAATGTTGACAATACAAACTTAAGATTGGAGTACTGTTAAACTTCTGTCGTTAAGCGTTTATAGACAAAGGAAGTTCATTAGAACTCATGATGAACAAGGAAATGTCGGGGTCATTTTGTGATTAAGTCTTGAACAGAGTGGATGGTTAGCCTGGATTATATTCTTTATTTTTGTAGTGCCAAAATATTGTATTAATTCTGTGGGGGAAAAAAATGGATTAGGAATACTGTGTACACCCAATATTCCTTGAAAGTTATGTTTTAGAATATATTTTTATATTTCTATACCAAGCTGTGATGTGTCTTAATTAAGGTATTCGCAAAATATGGAATTTACAAGTGATATTCACTAAATGGGAATTTAATAGTGTGATCGCAAAGTATGGAATTTATAAGTCATATTCACTAAATGGGAATTTATAGTGCTATTCAAACAAAATACGGAATTTATCTAATAATTTCCCTTTTCAGATATCACTATGATAACATTAACAATAATTTAATACGCGAAATATTGTGCCAAATTATATAATCTTTATAAGATCATTAATGTCATTTTGTGTATTAATTACATTTTTTTTTACTTAAACAAATTTCATTCAAATTAAATGGCACCAGGACATAGTGAGAATGAAACCAAAAATGAACACTTGTGTGATTGTGTTAAAAATACAGAGAACAATTATGTGCAGGTCTAGGACTAAATGTGCAGAATTAGGACTCAGTTTTACTAGTGTGGCAAGTTCATGCCTTGAGGACTGTGTATGAACATTGGAACACACAGTATACCATGGATTTATTATATTGCTTCCTGAGGCTTTGTTTTATATCTTTAAACATACACCAAATATGTTCATTCATTTCAAGTAAAGCTTAATGCATGTTACAAAGAATTTGCGTTCGTTAAATGTAAACGTTTACTCATTTACTCTAAATATTGCATGCTTTATTTTGTAAGAATATTCTGCACAAGACAACTTTGATTATTACTTATTAGTAATTTGACATTCTTTCATTTAGTGTGAATGTTGGTACTGATTTCTTGTTAAAAGAGAGGGATTTAAGGTTTTAATGGGGACCATTAAGCCTGGGAGAGGGGAGTGTTGTAATTTTGTACAGGTACCAGTATTCAAGCCTGGTTACTGAGGACATTATGTCTGTCTTCGGTTAGCACCATAAATCTAGATGTGTATCTCTCTGCAAGGCTAACTCAGGCTAATGCTAATGATCATAATTTATGGGTTAGCATCCCTTATTTGGGAGATGCTCTATGAACCAGGCTAATGTTAATGCTACATGATTTATGTGTTAGCATTCCTTATTTGTAGATGCTATAAGATTGATGAGTTAGCATGCTAATATTTACGACCATGCTAACCCCTTATTTGGAAGGGACCTTATAAAAAGGAAGGGTTTTCTTTGTTCGGGGCTTTTTATCCGTGGCTTACCTGGACTAACAAGAGATCAGTAGTTATGTGAGAGAGACACTATCATTATTAGTAAACTGTTGTAAATATTAATTCACCATTATAGTTGGTAGCATGTAGAAATAAAGTTATAGAATATAGAATTGGACTATATATTTCTTTCTACCTTTTGAAGTGAAGAAATTGTAAAAATATTCTAGTGTTTTTATGTGTAGCGTAAATTATACCATAGTTTGGTGACCTTTCGTCTCGTGCAGTTAATGCAATGGGAAAGGTCACCAAAGCTACTCATAAAAACACGAGAATATCATTGATATATCTATAACTTGACCCAAGGCCGAAGACCGAAGGCCAAAAAGACAGTTCAGGGACCAATAACTCGGACAATATGAAAACACTATAAATGACAATTGTATTTTATGACGGTCGTATTTTATGTAAAGGCAGTCCCTCCACTTCTCCTACTGTACACCTCCCGCCATCGTAAGGATGGACATTTCCTCACTTACAAGTCAAGCTTCAAGTGGGATTCGAACCCTCAGCGGACATGTTTACAACGCAACTTCGTTAACCACTCGGCCATTGAGACGCTTCGTCCCCTGTCCGAACTAAACTCGTAAATACGAGAATGGTATTACCTCGTCAATACGAGTTGTCTAGCTTTGCCACACTCTTGTTGATTCATGTCAGAAAGGGCAGATAAGGGGACGGAGGAAGGGACGATGCTGGGAGTGGGGCGGTTAGTTGGTGGTGGTGGTGGAGGGTGGAGGGCGGGGGGGGGGGGGGGGGGGGTGGTTGTGGGGGCGCACATACGACGCTCTCTTAAATCCAGCAACCATAGTTTTAACCAATCCTTTTTGGATTTTAGGAGGTGCTCTCCGTGTCCACCGTTGTTCATAATTTGATTTCACAAACTAAACTATTCTGAAAATGCACCTGATTTCAGCCGATGCCACGTAGTAAACCAAACATTCCGTACAGGTTTACCCATAACACCCGTATGACGTTTTAAAGAATGAGTCAGTATGTGTACCCCTCTTTTTCTTTCGAAACATGGATTTAGTTTGCCTCTTATTCAGTGTGTTGCCATGGTTGAGTTGTAACTTGCTTGCCTCGTAGCAGGTTGTTGGTTCGAGCGGCCATGGTCGAGGGCAAGCTTGCTTGCCTCGTAACATGTTGTGGGTTCGAGCGGGACGCCATGTTTGTGAAGTAGCATGCTTGCCTCGAAGCAGTTTGTGGGTTAGAGCAGATCCGGCATGTTTAAATGCTAGCATGCTTGCCTCATAACAAAGTGTGGGTTCGAGCGGGCCATGGTTGTGCAGTAGCATGCTTGCCTCTTAGCAGGCTGTGAGTTCGAGAGGACCGCCGTGGTAATGTAGTGGCATTATTGCCTCGTAGGAGGTTGTGGGTTTCAGCGGGCCGCCATGGTTGAGTGCTGGTGTACTTGCCTCGTAACTGAGAGGTGTTGGGTTACGCTGGGCAAGTCTCTTTCTCCCACTGTAAATGACGATATACGGGCGGTCCCGCTTACTTGGCTCTATACACCAGGCCTGGAATTCATCAACCATTCATCACACTATTCTTAGACTTGAGCTCAAGTAGGGGAGACCGGGGATAGTTGTTACATTTTCCATGACTTTGGGCATATCTTATTTACTAATTTGACTATGAAAATAATCCAAATATCTGTGTAAAGCACAATATTTGCTGCTTATCATATGCATAGGAAGTTTTTAAATTTTGAGCTTTTTCTACTCGAAAAAGCTATATGTATGAGGTTAGTGAAGTGTAACAATTTACCCCAGCAGTGGGGCAAGTTGTGACATATGCCGGGGTCAGTTGTTACAATATGTATATTTTCTTTATGAAAAACAAACAGTCAACATATACTCTTTTATTACGGAAAATAGTTCTATTATATAGACCTATAATCAACGCAGTCCATTTTCAAACAATTCTAAACGATTGTGTAACACAACGAAGTCCATTTTCAAACAATTCTAAACGATTGTGTAACACAACGTAGTCCATTTTCAAACAATTCTAGACGACTGTTTAACATAAAATAACACAATTCAAACTGTAAAACTATTCTATTTTGAAACTTTGAAGTGGTATATAAATTATCCGCATATGTCCGAAGGCCCATTTTCGTGCGACGCGTCACATAATTATACTGAGCATTATTTGCTGGCGATAGGCCTATTCGCTAATTTAAAACAGATCAGCTTCCCGGTCGGATTCACATTTGTGACATATGTACACATTATTTATGGGTACATTAGTGCACTCCTCGTGTGACCAGTCCCTACACTCCTGACATTGGATCCATCTCTCTCTAGCACGGCTATTCGAGTAAGGCTCGACGCACACTAAACAAAACCATTCTTCTTCATCTGACGACATCACTTTTGTAATAGCTTTACTACGCTTCTTCTTCTTTTTGAGTTCTAATTTCTTCTGTAATTTACTAGTGAGTGACTTCTTTACTGACTCCTTTGCATGTTTTCCACTTTTTACATTCTTTTGTTTCAGCTTAAGTTCTTCTTCTATGGCATTTTTCTCTGGAGTATCAGTGAGAACTGTACTTTTTCGTTTCTTTCGTCCTGTGTTTTTTCTTGGGGGAGCCTTAGGCAATGGGCGTATTGTTTCTGGAGAGAATACAGTTTCAGGCGTGTTGTCAATGGGTTCAGTATCGGCATGTGCGGCGTCTGTGTTGATTTTCCTCACGCCGCTGTAGTGCGCATTTCCATTAGCACCTTTCAGAACTACGTATATGTCTCCTCTGAAGTGGACATTTGGCCTACCTGGACCAGTTGCAAAGATGTTTATAACACCGGATACGGATTGGTGGTATATAATAGCAGAAATGTCAAGGCAGTTACACATGGCCGACATGATTAAATCCGCAGTGTCATTATTGTATTCCTTAAACCGAACATAACGGTCAATGTCGTCAATGACATTACGGCCATTTGAGAATTGAGTGTAATGATCAATGTGATCTGAAATTTCAGCTGTCAGCATTGTACATAGTGTTTCACTAGTCACAACCTCGATTCCCTCTTCGGCAAGACCAACAGCTAAGGCGTATAGCATGCAATGTCCATCCCCCGGAACAGTTGCCACCTCCAGATGTATGTCTCGCAATTGAGCGTTTAATGTGGTGAATGATGTGTCTACAGAGCTATCCGAAGTCTGCTATTCTGATTCACCCGCCCCCAAGTAAAGTGCTTCTTCTGATTGGGGCTCGCTCTTCTCCTTGTGGAGAGCTGGCGGTATCAGCTGGTTCTGTATTGTCGTTAATGCAACCAGAAGACTTCGAGCTGCAGCTCCAATTGGTCGACTCGGTACTCGGGTCAGGGCGATCCGTCACGTCAGCTGGGGCAAAGTCAACATCAGTGAAGACGTCGCTGTGTAGCGGATGGATGCCGGACACCTGTAATGTAGCGCAAACATCGTGGGTAAGCTTAACTATTCACTAAATCATTATATAAAAGGCGCTTTGAAAGCGCAAGGATCGATTAACAGTATAGGGTTTCCTACTTGTCAGTTTCCCCCGTCACCGACGGGATTCGAACTCACAGCGGCAGGACGTCCAGGATTTTTTAACTTCTAGTTTGCAATTAAAATGCACATGAGCAGATTTATAAAACAAACGATTAACACAATAAATGGATTTTTAAACTTAAAGTTTGATTGTAAATGAACATATATATATTTATATAAATTAATTGGCATCTTGATTTACCTTAAATCCTTTTATAATGTTATCTTGTGTCGCTGCCCTTGGCCACGCATCTCGGGCGATCCCTGGCAAGTCATAAATGGACATGGTCTTGGCTGGATTGTTTCTCATCCACGTGTCTTGAAGGGAAGAGACGTACTTCTTGAAGGGACCAAATACAGAGCGATCCAATGGCTGTAATTTGTGGCTGCAATGAGGCGGGAACGACAGCATTATAATGCCAGTCTCCTTAGCAAATTTGATTGTGTCCAATCCTATGTGGGAATGGTGGTTATCTAGCAGAAGAAGTACTTTTTGTTCCTGGCTCGGTTTTGCAATTTTCGCGAAATGTTGCATGAAGATGTAGAAGTTCTCAGAAGTCATCCACCCTGATGGGTGCGATACGCCAATACTACCTTCGGGTCCATCACGGATGAAGTGATCATAAAATTTCACCCGTGGAAAAATGAACATTGGCGGAACCGTGTTTCCTGTGGCTCTTACTGCAGCGCACATTGTTACGAGCGCGCCTCTTTCGCCAGAAGTTAATGCCCCAATTTGCTTGGCCCCTTTCGGACCTACAACACTTGCTGGTTTCTGTACCGTTGTTACGCCTGTTTCGTCGACATTCCAAATATCATATGGCTTGACGTGGTCCCTTTCTAGCACTGTTTCAAGTTTTCCACGTTAACTTTATTAAAACTTCTAAGATAGACTGGTGGCCTCTGGTGTACGAATGGAAAGAGATGGATTACGTTTCAGAAAACCCGAAAACCAGTCAGGCCCGGCAGACTTATCGCGAATCCATTGGTCAGGCCTTTTCACTCCGAATTCAAGAATGCAATCATATGCAAGAACTCTTACATCCTTGGGCGATAAACCAAAATAAATGTTTGCTGCTCTTATAATGTAGTCTTTTAATATTCTCTCTTGGGCCGTCGAAAATACTCTCTGAGGTGATCGGTAGCCTATATTTAGGTCCTTGTAACCCATTACTTGTGCTTGCTTGACGTATCGGCCGAGAGTCATAGGATTCATGCCAATTGCCATGGTCACTGATCGAATCGAGCGCCCTGTAAACATTATCTGATTCACTCCTTGTTGTATCAAGTCCCTCGGAGTTTCCCCTCTATTGGTCGTTCGTAAGTAATTCCTCACCATTCTGAAACTAAAAGAAACAGTTTTCTTAGCTAATAGCATTGAAATAATGAAGATAGCTAGTTAAATTCTGCAAAAGTTGTTTATGTAAAAAGGTATACTATTAAATCCAGCGAACGGGGCAAGTTGTTACACTGTAACATCGTGCCCCTATTCAGTGTATCAACTTGCCCCAACACTAACACACGTGACAGGATCAAGAGGAGACAACTAATATTTTGCGCTTCGTCATCGATGACCACCAGAAGTTAAACACAACTCCTTACTTAGTCAAACTGCATTTAGAAAAAAACATATATGTTAAATATGTGACTGTGAAAGAAAAAGGTTACGAAGACATCATAATGTACTTACATGGCGCAAAATCGCTCTTTGGCGTCTACAATTGATTGTTTTCAGCTCTCAAAAAAAACAACATGATCGACCAAAGATGGCGGTTCTCACTGTCAGCATTATCACATGATGCGTGATGTCATATATGACGTCATCAAGTAGTTATACGTTGTGAAACAACTTACCCCGTATAACAACTATCCCCGGTCTCCCCTACTGAACATTTGTTCCCAAATACTTCCATGACCTTTAAAGAAAAACAATCGTAAGAATTAAGTTGATATTTATTAGTATGCATCATATTTATACATAGCAGCTTGTTATGAACGTTTATTCTGTAAACTTATAGACATATTTGTGATTGAAATTTGAATGCTTGAGCTTATAAAGTCTGAGATTTCATTATATAGCCGGGTTATCCGGGGAATACAACCGGGGAAATAACTCATTATTCAGGTCTTGTTATTAACTTCAACTGTTATCTCCCCTGACATTTAGCTATATGTAGTCACTCCGACTCTTTAATATTAAAATGGCTATTGTGCGAATGTGGTGCTATAGACTTATATACTCGATTAATGCCTTACATATACATATTCGGACCTGGTGACATACCCTTATATGCGGAAAAGGTGCCATATACATGTACGTGTGTATACAGACCTGGTGTCTTACACTTCTATACGGACATGTTACCTGGACAAGTTGCCATTCACCATTATAATATATATTCTTGCCTGGTAACATATTTCGAGTGTGTGAAGCTTTGGTTGTGCAGTAGCATGCTTGCCTCGTAGCAGGTTGCTGGTTCGAGCGGGACGCAATTTTTATGCAGTATTGATTTGTACGCATGATTGCCTCGTAACAGGTTGCGGGTTCGAGCGGGACTCCATGGTTGTGCAGTAGCATTATTGCCCCGTAACAGGTTGCGGGTTCGAGCGGGCCTACATGGTTGTGCAGTAGCATTATTGCCTCGTAACAGGTTGCGGGTTCGAGCGGTCCGCCATGATTGTGTAGGAGCATTATTGCCTCGTAACAGGCTGCGGGTTCGAGCGGGCCGCCATGGTTGTGCAGTAGCATTATTGCCTCGTAACAGGTTGCGGGTTCGAGTGGGCCTCCATGGTTGTGCAGTAGCATTATTGCCTCGTAACAGGTTGCGGGTTCGAACGTGCCTCCATGGTTGTGCAGTAGCATTATTGCCTCGTAACTGGTTGCGGGTTCGAGCGGGCCGCCATGGTTGTGCAGTAGCATTATTGCTTCGTAACAGGTTGCGGGTTCGAGCGGGCCTCCATGGTTGTGCAGTAGCATTATTGCCTCGTAACAGGTTGCGGGTTCGAGCGGTCCGCCATGATTGTGTAGGAGCATTATTGCCTCGTAACAGGCTGCGGGTTCGAGCGGGCCGCCATGGTTGTGCAGTAGCCTTATTGCCTCGTAACAGGTTGCGGGTTCGAGTGGGCCTCCATGGTTGTGCAGTAGCATTATTGCCTCGTAACAGGTTGCGGGTTCGAACGTGCCTCCATGGTTGTGCAGTAGCATTATTGCCTCGTAACTGGTTGCGGGTTCGAGCGGGCCGCCATGGTTGTGCAGTAGCATTATTGCTTCATAACAGGTTGCGGGTTCGAGCGGGCCTCCATGGTTGTGCAGTAGCATTATTGCCTCGTAACAGGTTGCGGGTTCGAGCGGGCCTCCACGGTTGTGCAGTAGCATTATTGCCTAGTAATAGGTTGCGGGTTCGAGCGCGCCTCCATGGTTGTGCAGTAGCATGATTGCCTCGTAACAGGTTGCGTGTTCGAGCAGGCCTCCATGGTTGTGCAGTAGCATTATTGCTTCGTAACAGGTTGCGGGTTCGAGCGGGCCGCCATGGTTGTGCAGTAGCATTATTGCCTTGTAACAGGTTGCGGGTTCGAGCGGGCCTCCATGGTTGTGCAATAGCATTATTGCCTCGTAACAGGTTGTGAGTTCGAGCGGGCCTCCATGGTTGTGTAGTAGCATGCTTGCCTTGTAACAGGTTGTGGTATCGAGCGGGCCTCCATGGTTGTGTAGTAACATGCTTGCCTCGTAACAGGTTGTGATATCAAGCGGGCCCCCATGGTTGTGTAATAGCATGCTTGCCTCGTAACAGGTTGTGGTATCGAGCTGGCCTCCATGGTTGTGTAATAGCATGCTTGCCTCGTAACAGGTTGTGGTATCGAGCGGGCCCCCATGGTTGTGAAGTAGCATGCTTGTCTCGTAACAGGTTGTAGTATCGAGCGGGCCTCCATGGTTGTGTAATATCATGCTTGCCTCGTAACAGGTTGTGGTATCGAGCGGGCCTCCATAGTTGTGTAGTAACATGCTTGCCTCGTAACAGGTTGTGGTATCGAGCGGGCCGCCATGATTGTGTAGTAACATGCTTGCCTCCTAACAGGTTGTGGTATCGAGCGGGCCTTAATGGTTGTGTAGTAGCATGCTTGTCTCGTAACAGGTTGTGGTATCGAGCGAGCCTCTATGGTTGTGTAGTAGCATGCTTGCCTCGTAACAGGTTGTGGTATCGAGCGGGCCTCCATGGTTGTATAGTAACATGCTTGCCTCGTAGCAGGTTGTGGTTTCGAGCGGGCCCCCATGGTTGTGTAATTGCATGCTTGCCTCGTAGCAGGTTGTGGGTTCGAGCGGGCCCCCATGGTTGTGTAGTAGCATGGTTGCCTCGTAGCAGTTTGTGGGTTCGAGCGGGCCTCCATGGTTGTGTAGTAGCATTATTGCCTCGTAACAGGTTGTGGGTTAGAGCGGGCCTCCATGGTTGTGCAGTAGACATTATTGCCTAGTAACTGGTTGTGGTATCGAGCGGGCCTCCATGGTTGTGTAGGAGCATTATTGCCTCGTAACAGGCTGCGGGTTCGAGCGGGCCGCCATGGTTGTGCAGTAGCATTATTGCCTCGTAACAGGTTGTGGGTTCGAGCGGGCCTCCATGGTTGTGCAATAGCATTATTGCCTCGTAACAGGATGTGGGTTCGAGCGGGCCACCATGGTTGTGCAGTAGCATTATTGCCTCGTAACAGGTTGTGGGTTCGAGCGGGCCTCCATTGTTGTGCAGTAGCATTATTGCCTCGTAACAGGTTGTGGATTCGAGCGGGCCACCATGGTTGTGTAGTAGCATTATTGCCTCGTAACAGGTTGCGGGTTCGAGCGGGCCGCCATGGTTGTGCAGTAGCCTGCTTGCCTCGTGACAGGTTGCGGGTTCGAGCGGGCCTCCATTGTTGTGCAGTAGCATTATTGCCTCGTAGCAGGTTTTGGGTTCGAGCGGGCCTCCATGGTTGTGTAGTAGCATTATTGCCTCGTAACAGGTTGTGGGTTCGAGCGGGCCACCATGGTTGTGTGTTAATGTATCCAGGGATCTATAACAAACACCTCATTATGCTGGTCTTGTTATCATCTGGTGTCTCCCCTGACATTTAATTCATTTGTCACAAGATATATCACTGACATGAATTCGGACTCTTAATTCAGAACTATGACTAGTGTGCGAACCTTGTGCCATACACTTATATCTATACTGGCCTGGTGCCATACACTCATAATTATACGGACCTGGTTCAATACACTTATATATGAACCTGAAGCCATACATGTATATAATGGATTGATGACATAACTATATATATATACGGACCTGGTGCCATACACTTATATACGGACCTGTCTGGTGTCATATACATACATACTTACCTGGTGCAATACACTTATATACTGGATTGATGTCATACATATATATATATACGGACATGGTGCCATACACGTATGTCTTACATTTATATACGGATCTGGTGCCATACACATATGTCTTACATTTATATACGAACCTGGTGCCATACATTTATATATGGATCTGGTGCCATACACTTAAGTCTACTCACTTAAATACGGACCTGGTGCAATACACATTTATAAGGACCTGGTGCCATTCACCTACTTACGGACCTGGTGCCACACACCTACTTACGGACCTGGTGCAATACTCTTATATACTAACCTGGTGCCATACATTTATATAAGGACCTGGTGCCATACACCTACTTACACACCTGGTCCAATACTCTTATATATGAACCTGGTGACATACAGTTACATACTGGATTGATGCCATACATATATATATATACCTTCCTGGTTCAATACACTTCTATACTGGATTGATGCCATATATATATAAATATATACGGACCTGGTGCCATACACTTATATACGAACCTCGTGTGTCATTCACTTATATACGGACCTGCTGTCACACTCTAATAAACGGACATGGTGGAGTGCACTTCTATACGGACCGGGTTCAATACACTTATATTCAGACCTGGTACAATGCACTTATATAGGGACTTGATGTCATACACTTATATACGGACCTGGAGTCATACATTCATATACGGACATGGTTCCATGCACTTATATACGCAACTGGTTTCTTACACTTATATACGGACCTGGTGGCCAGATATTTATATACGGACCTGCTGACATACTCTTATGTACGGACCTGTTGCCATACACTTATGTACGGACCTGGTGCCATTACATTATATACGGAACTGAATTCATACATTTACAAACGGACCTTGTGCCATAGAGTTATATACAACCTGATGGCATACACTTATATACGGATTTATGTCATACTCATATATGGATCTGGTGTCATACACTTATATACGGACCTGGTGTCATACACTTAAATACCGACCTGGTGTCATACACTTATATATGGACCTTGTGTCATACACTTAAATACCGAACTGGTGTCATACACTTATAAACCGACCTGGTGGCATATACTTATATACGGACCTGGTGTCATACACTTAAATACCGACCTGGTGTCATACACTTATATACGGGCCTGGTATCATACACTTAAAAACCGACCTGGTGTCATACACTTATATACGGACCTGGTGTCATACATTTAAATACCGACCTGGTGTAATACACTTATATACGGACCTGGTGTCCTACATTTAAATACCGACCTGGTGTCATACACTTATATACGGATCTGGTGTTATACACTTAAATACTGACCTGGTGTCATACACTTATATACGGACCTGGAGTCAAACACTTATATACTGACCTTGTGTCATACACTTATATTATACGGACCTGGTATCTTACACTTATATACGGACCTGGTGTCATACACTTACATATGGTTCAATGCACTTATATTGGGATATAGTGCCATACACATATATACGGACCTGGAGTCATACATTCATATACAGACCTGGTGCCATACACTTATATACGGACCTGGTGCCATACATTTAGGTGCGGACATGGTGCCTTACATTTATAAACGGGTCTGGTGGTATACACTTATAAACGGACCTGTTGTTAATGACTTATATACGAACATAGTGGCATACACTTAAATACGGACCTGATGCCATACACATACATACACTTATATACGGAACTGGTGTGATACACTTATATACGGACCTGGTGTCATATACTTATATACGGGACTGGTGTCATACACTTATACACGGACCTTGTCCCATACACTTATATACGGACCTGGTGCCAAACATCTTTTACGGAGCATATGCCATAAACGTATATACGTGCCTGGTGCCCTACAATTGTATACGGATTTGGTGTCATACTCTTATATACGGACCTGCTGTAATACACTTATTTACGGACCTGGTTTCATACACTTATATACGGACCTGCTGCCATACATTTACATATAGGACTTGGTGTAATTCACTTATATACGGAAATGATGTCGTACACTCATATACGGACCTGGTGCCATACATTTATTTACGGACTGGTGACATACTCTTATAAACGGACCCGCTGTTAAACACTTATATACGGACCTGCTGCCATATACTTACATATTCGGACCTGGTGGCATTCATTTATATACGGACCTGGTGTCATACATTTGTATACCGAACTGTTGTTATACACTTATATACGAACCTGGTCCCATATACGTACCGGGTGCCATCAACGTATATACGTGCCTGGTGCCATACACTTTTATACGGACCTGTTACCATACACTTATATATATATATACGGTCCTGGTGCTATACACTTATATACGGACCTGGTGTCATACAATAATATACTGACCTGGTGCCATACACTTATATTCGGACCTGTTACCATACAGTTATATATATATACGGTCCTGGTGCCATACACTTATATACGGACCTGGTGTCATACATTAATATACTGACCTGGTGCCATACCCTTATAAACGGACCTGGTGTCATACACTAATATACGGACCTGGTGTCATACTCTTATATACGGGTCTGATGCCATACGCTATGGGGAACTTCACAATTATCCGGGCCTACTGATAACTATCTTGAGCCGTAGCTGTGTTTATTAGAATAAACGACTGCAACTTAAATACCACTCTTATGCGGTACATTAGTGTCTTTACCGCCGGATCGATACCAATTCCTCGCCCATAGGGGAATTCATGAAATTACAGAAATGAATGGTTCCACGGAAAATACTCTGTATCGATTTTCATGTCAGACGGAGATGGGAAATACAGGCTTGAGACTGCCTGATATGGATTAACATAAAGACGTGGTCCGTTAAATAATATTGTTGTGTAAACAATTCGCTTACATTTTGGTATCTTAAACGGGGATGTGATGCATCAAAATGCATGTATAGCATGCATGTTATAGCAACTGCTACTGGGAAACTGTGTCCGTGCATACCATTATAAATTCACCAAAGGAAGATTTGCGTCTGATTTTGAGTCAACATGATGCCTACGTGGAATTTGGTAAAACAGTTGCCAGGAACAGTTCAATTCGTGACATGGATTGTATTGTTTGTTATGGTGACTGTGGTCACATCGCAGGAGACGGAGATGGTATGGTTTAGTTTTCTATATTAGTTCAGTTGTTTTATTTAGCTGTGGGAAGTTAGCGCAAATAGTTGGTAGTTCGCCATCGATGTTCGCCATTCGTTAGGGCTAGAGTTAGAGTTAATTTAATACCAAACTACCCCGAGTATCAAACGCTCAACTACGAACTCTGCGCTAGCTCCCCACACCTTGTTTCTTTCTTTCATTTTTCTTGTTTTATTAAAATAGACAGATTTGATTTATTTCCATAGTATTTATTTTCGGAAAATGTTATTTGTTCACTAAACTGTTTACTTATAGACATACGCAATTTGAATATCTAGCTTAAAGTTGTATGTGAGTTACGTCCTGGTAACCACACATGTTGCCATTCTATAAATGGTTGGACCCACGTTTGAAACTTAAATGTAAAATACTCAAGCTTTCTTGCTTGCTTGCTGCCCGAGTAGAACATCCGTATACTGAATGTGATGTAAGCATGGCGTCCAATACAGATTATTACGGTGGCCCGTTTAGGACACAAACTTTTTGTTTTTATCTCGAGCGCTCGACTTACTATCTCGAGCGCTCGAGATACTAAGTCGAGCGCTCGAGATACTAAGTCGTGCGCTCAAGAACTACTAAGTCACGCGCTCGAGATTGTAAGTCTAGCGCCCGAGATAAAAATAAAAATTGTGTGTCATAAACGGGCCACCGTAGATTATTCTAGTATTACGCAGATTTTACTAGTCGTGTGATAACACAGTTAGATCATTTTCTTGATCGATACTGGAATGTAGATCCAAAATCGCGACTCCAAATTAATATGTTTTATGAAGATATCAAACGGTTTAGATTCCCTGACTATTCCTTAGCAAAGGCCCTTATCAGACTTACTGTATAGTGAATGTGTATGTCCGTATGTCCAATTAATTAAGGTATTCCGAGACCAATGTTTTACGAAAGTGAAGCCAAGGATTGGCTACATTACAATGATTGAAATAAAACAACTTGAACATTTACACATACATGTGTTTTTTCAAAATGAAACATTTAACATATAGGTTTGTAGTTTTGGAGTTACTTTTTTTAAATTATGACTAAAACTTGGAAGTAGGTACATTTTGATTATTGGGGGTCCGGGGAGGTGGGGGTGTGGGGGTGTAAAAACTATCGAACTTCGGAGCCCAAAATACTAAGTTTTCATAAAATTACCTATGCAAAATGTTACTCATAGCAATTGGATAGAAGTTTCTGGCAAGCAGTGTCGTATATACGTATAGCAGAGTAGCTATAAAGTCTATGGAAACAATCAATATGTAGTTGTCTCTCTTACCTACTAAATAATAGTTAATGGAGGTAGAGTGTCCTGTATAAATGAACATGCATCATTTTAATTGCAGGCCCAGGATCAGAAGGAGAAGCCACGATGCAAGTCTAATGCGCATGTCTGTACGTCTCTCATGAAGTACCCGGATGGAACTGACTTTGACGAAGGGCCGTATTGTTTATGTCCCGGATGTAGTTCAGTGTGGCAGACGGATGATGCCCAATCACTATCCTGGTCCCACTACGAGCGAGGTCAGTAGGAATGGTCATTCGCAACATCTCGATTAATTCCATCGTAGCCGGAATTGATCGAGTTACGAATGTCGCAATGGTACATGTTTCGGTTGGCATATAATCGACTACACATAATATTGTAACATGGTCGCTGACATTTTCTTTGTATTTGTACAGTTGTAAATCATTTAACTGAAATTGAAGTATGGTCGGTGAAATTGCCTTTGATACATGCATAGCGTTACATTGTTTAATAAAGGATAAACAAAGAGGCTGCGCTTTACCATACTCTAACTTCCGAAAAATGGAAGATAACGGACAGGGTCACTTAGTATACCATACTACAAAACAAATAGAGTCTGTCTCGGCTCGTGGGTTATTTAAAAATATTGATGGGCTAAGCCAATCTCGGTGTATGTTCGGAGATTTGATACTATTAAAAGGTTAGAGAGCAAATAATCTGAACCCCAATAAACCATGGAGTTATGTACGAAGGCACATTTGACTAAATATTCACTTCCATTTTGGTCATATACCACTATTGCATTTTACATAGGGTTACATTATAGCCTTTTGGCCCTAAAACACATTTTACATACCCAAGGGAACCTTTTAGGCTACTTTATTTTCAAGAACTATCCTAGACACACTTAAAAAAGTGAAAATAATTGGGGGTTTTGTAATGCTTTCACCTACTTTCGGTTTGATGAAGGTGCTGACCGTCGGGCTCGCAGCAAATAAATGTGAATTTTTGACAATTTACTATACCTGCAATTTTCTCAATAAAATAGCCCAGATGCAAGAACAAATACAGTTTTATTTATTTTTTATCACCTAAACATATTATTTTGACATTTTATGTACATCAGTTATGATTAAGGCAATTCTACCCAATCACAAAATAGCTCTTTCGAAAAAGATATACCCTAATACACCTATACTTTTTTCAGCCAATCAGTAGCCCCAAAACAATAGTGGTATATGACCTATTTTCCGAAATCTGAGTCCTTTTTTGCAAGCGCCTATGTGAGTCGATAGATCAGCATCCGCTAGAAGCATAAAATGGTGGATACTATTCCCGGTTAATTCCCGGTTATTTCCCAGTTAAAACTCAGTTGAAAAGGAATAGCAAATGTAATAACACTGTGTGCTGATCGTTTTGATTGTTTAATGATCTATATGCCTTATTTATTTATCTATTGTCTTTCTTAATCACTAAAACAAAATGGAGGGAAAAAGGTAGTTAATAAGGACTTGAATATTGGTATTTTTCCCAATGATTTGCGCTGTTTTCGGCAGTTCCCAGTTCAGTTACACAAGTCTTTCAAGGAGTATAATGCTTTAATAATTACAAATTTACTGTTTTATTACTTGAAGTATGGTGTTTTTAACATATTACATTAATAAAGAAGGAACACCATTACAAAAGAAAATTTCTTCTTTAATTTTCAACACCCAGATTTCGTGTAAAAATGTCCGGTTTTTGGGTGACATTTCACGTAATACTAATTTCCGTCTCTTGCTGTTTATTGAAATATTTCCTAACGGTGATTCTTTTCGTTTTCTTCGATCAATTATGCTTATAATTGTACAGTTCTGTTTTTATTGGTTTGAAGAATCAAACCCAAGATTAAACGATATATCTTCTTTGTTTTTTGTTTGTTTGTTTGTATGGCGTTTTACGTCATTTTAAACACATGTAAGGTTATATATAAAAGTCAAATTTTTTTGTGGTGGAGGCAGACCACCCACTTTTCCTGGGTAGAACCAGTATGGTACACCTCCTGCCATCCGTTCATTGTTAGTAACAGTGGCCTGGTTGTTCAAAGAATTGTTAAAAGTAACAGGATACAGGATTTTGAGTTAACATGCTATCGTTCATAAACTGAAAAAAATACATTTTCACGATTCCATCGGGTATTTCATGCCCTCTAAACAGGAATAAAATCAGGATTTGCCGCCATCTTGGATTTTGTTAAATCTCTGTTAAATTTAACACATGTTTTAACATAGCTAAGGAGGTATGTTAAATTTAACAAGATTCAAACACAATGTTAACCGTATCAATATTTGAACAACAGCAATGGAGTTATATTAACATTTAACAAGGGTTTAAAAAGAAGTTAACATTTTTGGTTAATTTAACATGAAATTTTTTTCTACAATTAAAGTTGCAATGTCCGTTTACTGTTCTCGTTTTGGGTGAATTGTTATTAGTCATTAAACATACACTGTAATTCGAATGTGTAGTAGTTCAGCGATAGTGGAGGAAACTACAGATACTAATAATACTAGTACATGTACGAAATTTAAGATGATCCTCAAATCTACAATTATATTCCACTAGACAGAATAGTGTGATTTTCAGAACCTCTTGTGTCTATTCAGGCTCTAAAGCGCGGGACTCACTTCCTTTCCATATAAAAATTGCCTAATCTGTTAATCATTTCAAAACATTGTTTTTACAGTGGATTTACCAACTCACATATTAGTAAGTGTAGCAAATCGGTTTGAATATATTCCATCACATTTCTTTTGTAAATATTGTATATATGTATATTGTTGAGGTCTTCATGGAAGATTGACAAGTTTCAAATGAGTTCTCCCGTTAAATAAAGTATTTATTATAATTATTATCATTTTTATTGTTTTTTTTATTATTATTATTATTATTTATTATTATTATTATTATTATTATTATTATTATAATTATTATTATTATTATTATTATTATTTTAATACTTCATTGTCAACGTATGATCAATTTCTACAGTGTATGATGTTGTGACTGCACAATATGAAACAAAACACGGAAACTCACAGAAACTTCATTTTTTGTTTGTTTTCTTCATGACAGCCGAAAGGACTGTACAGTACAAATTTTGTATACCACTACTGCCAAACCGAGAATGTGCACCTGGTGACCTTGCTGTTACCATGAGCACTGCCACGAGTGAGTGGAGCCCGCATATACGGGAAGCCCGCTGCTCTTGCCCTAACCAAATGTACCAACTGATGGGCTGGTGGCGCCACCCGACACTTAAACAGGATAACAGGACGGGGCTCTGGATATATGAATACTTCTGCGAAAAGGTAAAGTAAAACAAGTTACATGTTTATCACCTAACTTGCGGTGTGGGAGTGTAATAAATCCATGATATATTTACCATACTACACTAGTGAAATAAATATGCAGATCAGTTCAGTCTTCTCTGTTCAGCTTGGAGTACATCGGAATTGTCTCGTCGATTTCCGTAACCGTTAAAATACCGGATTACGGAAATCGACGAGGTAGTTCCGTTATTCGGCATGGTACGGAGATACGACGTCATTGTACGACAAGGTTATTTATAGGCAGTTGAGTTATGTGATAAATATAATCTCACATTCGTGCCTATTCAATATTGCATTTATTAAACTCGCTGGATAAAATTGATATGATACTCGGCAAAGCCTCGCATGAAATCCAACTCGTTTAATAAATTCATTATTAAACAGGCACTCATGAATGTAAGATCCTCTATTTACATAAGTGTAAAACTGGGTACATTAACATGTAACCACCTGCAAATTATATATTATCACACCTGATAATAGGTATGAATACTTAATGTTGTTCATCACCAAGGGTGTGTGTGTGTGGGTGGGGTGGGGGCGAAGGGGTATGGTTTTCTATTCTGTACCTATGGTAAACTTCGTTTCCGGAGAATGACTAAAATCCGTTCAAGGCTGTTGTTTTTAATCATAAATATGCATTATCGCTGCCCTTTAGACGTGTAGACTAATTACTGCTCCTTGTTAGGCTTTCGCTATATACGCTCTTGTAGATTCATTATACGTAAGGTGTGTAATCGCCAGTCTTGTAAACCAAATATTAGAAACGTTTGTATTGTTACTGTTATAGACTATAAATTATAAAGGTTTGTATGGCAACACTTGTAGATTAAACATTAGAAAGGTTTGTATAGCAACTGTTGTAGATTAAACATTAGAAAGGTTTGTATAGCAACTGTTGTAGATTAAACATTAGAAAGGTTTGTATAGCAACTGTTGTAGATTAAACATTAGCAAGGTTTTTATGGCAGCTCTTGTAGATTAAACATTAGAAAGGTTTGTATGGCAACCCTTGTAGATTAAACATTAGAAAGGTGTGTATGGCAACTCTTGTAGATTAAACATTAGAAAGGTTTGTATGGCAACTCTTGTATATTAAACATTAGAAAGGTTTGTATAGCAACTGTTGTAGATTAAACATTAGCAAGGTTTTTATGGCAGCTCTTGTAGATTAAACATTAGAATGGTGTGTACGGCAACTCTTGTAGCCTAAACATTAGAAAGGTTTGTATGGCAACTCTTGTAGATTAAACATTAGAAAGATTTGTATAGCAACTCTTGTAGATTAAACATTAGAAAGGTTTGTATGGCAACTCTTGTAGATTAAACACTAGAAAGGTTTGCATCGGTTAACTTGCCGACTAAGCATTAGAATGGTGTGTATGGCAACTCTTGTAGCCTAAACATTAGAAAGGTTTGTTTCTCTGCTAGGGTAAACTATACATAAGAAAGGTTTGTATGGCAACTCTTGTAGATTAAAAATTAGAAAGGTTTGTATCGGTACACTGCCGACTAAACATTAGATGGTGTGTATGGCAACTCTTGTAGCCTAAACATTAGAAAGGTTTGTATGGCAACACTTGTAGATTAAACATTAGAAAGGTTTGTATAGCAACTCTTGTAGACTAAACATTAGAAAGGTTTGTATCGGTACACTGCCGACTAAACGTATGGCAACTCTTGTAGCCTAAACATAAGAAGGGTTTGTATGGCAACACTTGTAGATTAAACATTAGAAAGGATTGTATGGCAACTGTTGTAGATTAAACATTAGAAAGGTTTGTATAGAAACTCTTGTAGACTAAACATTAGAAAGGTTTGTATCGGTACACTGCCGACTAAACATTAGAATGGTGTGTACGGCAACTCTTGTAGCCTAAACATTAGAAAGGTTTGTATGGCAACACTTGTAGATTAAACATTAGAAAGGATTGTATGGCAACTGTTGTAGATTAAACATTAGAAAGGTTTGTATAGAAACTCTTGTAGACTAAACATTAGAAAGGTTTGTATCGGTACACTGCCGACTAAACATTAGAATGGTGTGTACGGCAACTCTTGTAGCCTAAACATTAGAAAGGTTTGTATGGCAACACTTGTAGATTAAACATTAGAAAGGTTTGTATGGCAACTCTTGTAGCCTAAACATTAGAAAGGTTTGTATGGCAACACTTGTAGATTAAAAATTAGAAAGGTTTGTATAGCAACTCTTGTAGATTAAACTCTAGAAAGGTTTGTATCGGTACACTGCCGACTAAACATTATAATGGTGTGTATGGCAATTCTTGTAGCCTAAACATTAGAAAGGTTTGTTTCTCTGCTATGGTAAACTAAACATAAGAAAGGTTTGTATGTCATCTCTTGAAGACTAAACATTAGAATGGGTTGTATTGTTATACGTGTACACTTGTAGACTAAACATTAAAAAGGTTTGTTTCGCTGCTATTGTAAACTATAACACTATAAAGGTTTGTATGGCAACTCTGGTAGACTAAACATTAAACAGGTTTGTATCGTGACTCATGTAGACTAAACACTCGAAAGGTTTTTATCGGTACCAGTGTAGACTAAACATTAGAAAAGTTTGTTTCGCTGCTATCGTAAACGAAATATTAGAACGGTTTGTATGGTAAAAGTAGATATAAAAGTCGAACAGGAAATGTAGCATTCAAGGACCACAGTCAATCGAAAGCACGCAAAAAACAAACGACAATTACAAAGATGAATAAAAGGCAAGATATTACATCACAAACATAAAAGGGTTGACAACAGAGCTACCGCCTTTGAGCGGTCAGTGACAAAATCACCAATGGGGTTTTAAACCTGGATCTAGGGTGCACCAAACCCAACTCTTACCCTACTGAAGTCCTAATAAAACGGGACAGTGTAAATAAAGATATTGCCTCCAGGTTATATTCTCTAACAAACAATGCAGCATTAATAGGCAATATAAGTATAACATATAAATGATCATGTATATATGAATATAAAGACAAAAGCCTAAAAAGCAACAAAGTAAGTACTCATTGACTTGGCAGAAGCCAGAGCAATAAGAGAAAATACACACTAAGGATACAAAAAGACACGATTTAAGACAAGCATCAGACGCTACGGTCCTTTGAGGATATAGGTAGACGTCATCTTAGGGTCCACAATCTGCCCTGTCATCGCACAATCAAAGATGGAAGCACAGTGGCGAATTGTAAAAGAGTCAACAACTAAACATACAATACGTTGAAAAATGATAGGGTTATAATCTTTCTTGATAAACTTCTTAATAAGTTTAATAAAGATTGTATGAACGTGAATATGACCAAGGATCTTACGAAGTTTGTAATCACATCACCGTAGATATCAGGTTGTGATAGTCCTTGTCGTAAAATAGTTCTTAAATTACTTTTATATTTCAAAAGTAGATCAGTGTTACGAAAATAACATTTTGCAAAGGTTTTTCGAAGGTTATGGTAACGGTAGCCCTGATGGAGTAGCTTCTTAGTTATACACATATGACGAATATTAAAGTCCTCAACTCGACTACAAGCTCTAGAAAAACGAGTAGCCAGGAGAACGTCCACATCTAAATGGAGATAATTAACAATATAAAAATTAAATCATCTATCCTGTCATAGATTTGACTGATAAATTCTTCTCCATTCTAACTAGGGAAATGTAAATCAAGAAAGGAAGTTTCAGAAATATTTGTTGAGTTAAAGTTCTTTTGGATAGATAGTATTAATCACGATAGAAAAGAAAGTATTGTCAATGTTTAGTATGTCATCCAGATACCGACATGTATCATTAAAGGCTTCAGTTACATATGCCTGACAACTCGTGTACGGTAGTCTAATGTAATTACATATGCCTGAGAGCTCCTGCAGTCTAAATAAACATTAGAAAGGTTTGTATCGACGCTCTTGTAGATTAAATATTAGAAAGGTTTGTATCGATAGTGTAAAAGACTGAACATTGTAGTCTAAACACTGGACAGTTTTGTAAGGCATTTTTTATAGACTAACCATTAGAAAGGTTTGTATCTGTATTCTTCTAGTCTAAACTTTGGAAAGGTTTGTATGCCAACTCTTGTAGTCTAACCACTGGCACGATTTGTATGATAACTTATGTAGTCTAAACACTGGAAACGTTTGTATCTGTATTCTTGTAGTCTAAACATTGGAAAGGTTTGTATGGCAACTCTGTTAGTCTACACACTGGAAAGGTTTGTATGTCAAATCTTGTAGTCTAAACATTGGAAAGGTTTGTATGCCAACTCTTGTAGTCTAAACATTGGAAAGGTTTGTATGCCAACTCGTGAAGTCTAAACATTGGAAAGGTGTGTATGCCAACTCTTGTAGTTTAAACATTGGAAACGTTCGTATCTGTATTCCTGTAGTCTAAACATTGGAAGGTATGTATGCCAGCTCTTGTAGTCTAAACACGGGAAGGTATGTATGCCAACTCTTGTAGTCTAAACATTGGAAACGTTTGTATCTGTATTCTTGTAGTCTAACCATTGGAAAGGTATGTATGCCAACTCTTGTAGTCTAAACATTGAAAAGGTATGTATGCCAACTCTTGTAGTCTAAACATTGGAAAGGTATGTATGCCAACTCTTGTAGTCTAAACATTGGAAAGGTATGTATGGCATCTCTTGTAGTCTAAACATAGAAAAGGTATGTATGCCAACTCTTGTATTCTAAACATTGGAAAGGTATGTATGCCAACTCTTGTAGTCTAAACATTGGAAAGGTATGTATGCCAACTCCTGTAGTCTAAACTTTGGAAAGGTATGTATGGCATCTCTTGTAGTCTAAACATTGGAAAGGTATGTATGCCAACTCTTGTAGTCTAAACATTGGAAAGGTATGTATGCCAACTCTTGTAGTCTAAACATTGTAAAGGTATGTATGCTAACTCTTGTAGTCTAAACATTGGAAAGGTATGTATGGCAACTCTTGTGTCTAAACATTGGAAAGGTATGTATGGCCTCTCTTGTAGTCTAAACACTGGAAAGGTATGTATGGCATCTCTTGTATTCTAAACATTGGAAAGGTATGTATGGCCTCTCTTGTATTCTAAACATTGGAAAGGTATGTATGGCCTCTCTTGTAGTCTAAACATTGGAAAGGTATGTATGGCCTCTCTTGTTGTCTAAACATTGGGAAGGTATGTATGGCCTCTCTTGTAGTCTAAACATTGGAAAGGTATGTTTGCCAACTCTTGTAGTCTAAACATTGTAAAGGTATGTATGCTAACTCTTGTAGTCTAAACATTGGAAAGGTATGTATGGCAACTCTTGTAGTCTAAACATTGGAAAGGTATGTATGGCCTCTCTTGTAGTCTAAACACTGGAAAGGTATGTATGGCATCTCTTGTATTCTAAACATTGGAAAGGTATGTATGGCCTCTCTTGTATTCTAAACATTGGAAAGGTATGTATGGCCTCTCTTGTAGTCTAAACATTGGAAAGGTATGTATGGCCTCTCTTGTTGTCTAAACATTGGAAAGGTATGTATGGCCTCTCTTGTTGTCGAAACATTGGGAAGGTATGTATGGCCTCTCTTGTAGTCTAAACATTGGAAAGGTATGTTTGCCAACTCTTGTAGTCTAACCATTGGAAAGGTATGTATGGCCTCTCTTGTTGTCTAAACATTGGGAAGGTATGTATGGCCTCTCTTGTAGTCTAAACATTGGAAAGGTATGTATGCCAACTCTTGTAGTCTAAACATTGGAAAGGTATGTATGGCCTCTCTTGTTGTCTAAACATTGGGAAGGTATGTATGGCCTCTCTTGTAGTCTAAACATTGGAAAGGTATGTTTGCCAACTCTTGTAGTCTAAACATTGGAAAGGTATGTATGGCCTCTCTTGTTGTCTAAACATTGTGAAGGTATGTATGGCCTCTCTTGTAGTCTAAACATTGGAAAGGTATGTTTGCCAACTATTGTAGTCTAAACATTGGAAAGGTATGTATGGCATCTCTTGTTGTCTAAACATTGGGAAGGTATGTACGGCCTCTCTTGTAGTCTAAACATTGGAAAGGTATGTATGCCAACTCTTGTAGTCTAAACATTGGAAAGGTATGTATGGCCTCTCTTGTTGTCTAAACATTGGAAAGGTATGTATGGCATCTGTTGTAGTCTAAACATTGGAAAGGTATGTATGCCAACTCTTGTAGTCTAAACATTGGAAAGGTATGTATGGCCTCTCTTGTTGTCTAAACATTGGGACGGTATGTATGGCCTCTCTTGTAGTCTAAACATTGGAAAGGTATGTATGCCAACTCTTGTAGTCTAAATCTTGGAAAGGTGTGCACGGCAACTCTTGTAGTCGAAACATTGGAAAGGTATGTATGGCATCTCTTGTAGTCTAAACATTGGAAAGGTATGTATGCAAACTCTTGTAGTCTAAAAATTGGAAAGGTATGTATGCCAACTCTTGTAGTCTAAACATTGGAAAGGTATGTATGGCCTCTCTTGTTGTCTAAACATTGGGAAGGTATGTATGGCCTCTCTTGTAGTCTAAACATTGGAAAGGTATGTATGCCAACTCTTGTAGTCTAAACATTGGAAAGGTATGTATGGCCTCTCTTGTTGTCTAAACATTGGGAAGGTATGTATGGCCTCTCTTGTAGTCTAAACATTGGAAAGGTATGTTTGCCAACTCTTGTAGTCTAAACATTGGAAAGGTATGTATGGCCTCTCTTGTTGTCTAAACATTGGGAAGGTATGTATGGCCTCTCTTGTAGTCTAAACATTGGAAAGGTATGTTTGCCAACTATTGTAGTCTAAACATTGGAAAGGTATGTATGGCATCTCTTGTTGTCTAAACATTGGGAAGGTATGTACGGCCTCTCTTGTAGTCTAAACATTGGAAAGGTATGTATGCCAACTCTTGTAGTCTAAACATTGGAAAGGTATGTATGGCCTCTCTTGTTGTCTAAACATTGGAAAGGTATGTATGGCATCTGTTGTAGTCTAAACATTGGAAAGGTATGTATGCCAACTCTTGTAGTCTAAACATTGGAGAGGTATGTATGGCCTCTCTTGTTGTCTAAACATTGGGACGGTATGTATGGCCTCTCTTGTAGTCTAAACATTGGAAAGGTATGTATGCCAACTCTTGTAGTCTAAATCTTGGAAAGGTGTGCACGGCAACTCTTGTAGTCGAAACATTGGAAAGGTATGTATGGCATCTCTTGTAGTCTAAACATTGGAAAAGTATGTATGCAAACTCTTGTAGTCTAAAAATTGGAAAGGTATGTATGCCAACTCTTGTAGTCTAAACACGGGAAGGTATGTATGCCAACTCCTGTAATCTAAACATTGGAAAAGTATGTATGCCAACGCTTGTAGTCTAAACATTGGAAAGGTATGTATGCCAACTCTTGTAGTCTAAACATTGGAAAGGTATGTATGCCAACTCTTGTAGTCTAAACATTGGAAAGGTATGTATGCCAACTCTTGTAGTCTAAACATTGGAAAGGTATGTATGGCAACTCTTGTAGTCTAAACATCGGAAAGGTATGTATGGCTCTCTTGTTGTTTAAACATTGGGAAGGTTTATATGCCAACTCTTGTAGTCTAAACATTGGAAAGTTTTTAATGGCAACTCTTGTAGTCTAAACATTGGAAAGGTTTGTATGCCAACTATTGTAGTCTAAACATTGGAAACGTTTGTATGCCAACTCTTGTAGTCTAAACATTGGAAAGGTTTGTATGCCAACTCTTGTAGACTAAACACTGGAAACGTTTGTATGCCAACTCTTGTAGTCTAAACATTGGAAACCTTTGTATGCCAACTCTTGTAGTCTAAACATTGGAAAGGTTTGTATGCCAACTCTTGTAGACTAAACATTGGAAAGAATGTATCTGTATTCTTGTAGTCTAAACACTGGAAACGTGTGTATGCCAACTCTTGTAGTCTCAACATTGGGAAGGTCTGTATGCCAACTTTTGTAGTCTAAACATTGGAAAGGTTTTAATGGCAACTCTTGTAGTCTAAACATTGGAAAGGTTTGTATGCCAACTCTTGTAGTCTAAACATTGGACATGTGTGTATCTGTATTCCTGTAGTCTGAACACTGGAAACGTGTGTATGCCAACTCTTGTAGTCTCAACATTGAGAAGGTCTGTATGCCAACTTTTGAAGTCTAAACATTGGAAAGGTTTTAATGGCAACTCTTGTAGTTTAAACACCCGAAACGTTTGTATGCCAACTCTTGTAGTCTAAAAAGTGGAAAGGTTTGTATGCCAAACCTTGTAGTCTAAACACTGGAAACGTTTGTATGCCAACTCTTGTAGTCTAAACATTGAAAAGGTTTGTATGCCACTCTTGTAGACTAAGCATTAGAAACGTTTGTATGCCAACTCTTGTAGTCTAAACATTGTATGCCAACTCTTGTAGTCTAAACATTGGAAAGAATGTATCTCTATTTTGTAGTCTAAACACTGGAAACGTGTGTATGCCAACTCTTGTAGTCTCAACATTGGGAAGGTCTGTATGCCAATTTTGTAGTCTAAACATTGGAAAGGTTTTAATGGTAACTCTTGTAGTCTAAACATTGGAAAGGTTTGTATGCCAACTCTTGTAGTCTAAACATTGGACATGTTTGTATCTGTATTCCTGTAGTCTAAACTCTGGAAACGTGTGTATGCCAACTCTTGTAGTCTCAACATTGAGAAGGTCTGTATGCCAACTCTTGTAGTCTAAACATTGGAAAGGTTTGTATGCCAACTCTTGTAGTCTAAACATTGGAAACGTTTGTATGCAAACTCTTGTAGACTAAACACTGGAAATGTTAGTATGCCAACTTTTGTGTCTAAACATTGGAAAGGTTTGTATGCCAACTCCTGTAGTCTAAACATTGGAAAGTTTTGTATGCCAACTCTTGTAGACTAAACACTGGAAATGTTTGTATGCCAACTCGTGTAGTCTAAACATTGGAAAAGTTTGTATGCCAACTCTTGTAGTCTAAACATTGGAAACGTTTGTATGCCAACTCTTGTAGTCTAAACATTGGAAAAGTTTGTATGCCAACTCTTGTAGTCTAAACATTGGAAACGTTTGTATGCCAACTCTTGTAGTCTAAACATTGGAAACGTTTGTATGCCAACTCTTGTAATCTAAACATTGGAAACGTTTGTATGCCAACTCTTGTAGTCTAAACATTGGAAAAGTTTGTATGCCAACTCTTGTAGTCTAAACATTGGAAAGGTATGTATGGCCTCTCTTGTTGTCTAAACATTGTGAAGGTATGTATGGCCTCTCTTGTAGTCTAAACATTGGAAAGGTATGTTTGCCAACTATTGTAGTCTAAACATTGGAAAGGTATGTATGGCATCTCTTGTTGTCTAAACATTGGGAAGGTATGTACGGCCTCTCTTGTAGTCTAAACATTGGAAAGGTATGTATGCCAACTCTTGTAGTCTAAACATGGGAAAGGTATGTATGGCCTCTCTTGTTGTCTAAACATTGGAAAGGTATGTATGGCATCTGTTGTAGTCTAAACATTGGAAAGGTATGTATGCCAACTCTTGTAGTCTAAACATTGGAAAGGTATGTATGGCCTCTCTTGTTGTCTAAACATTGGGACGGTATGTATGGCCTCTCTTGTAGTCTAAACATTGGAAAGGTATGTATGCCAACTCTTGTAGTCTAAATCTTGGAAAGGTGTGCACGGCAACTCTTGTAGTCGAAACATTGGAAAGGTATGTATGGCATCTCTTGTAGTCTAAACATTGGAAAGGTATGTATGCAAACTCTTGTAGTCTAAAAATTGGAAAGGTATGTATGCCAACTCTTGTAGTCTAAACATTGGAAAGGTATGTATGGCCTCTCTTGTTGTCTAAACATTGGGAAGGTATGTATGGCCTCTCTTGTAGTCTAAACATTGGAAAGGTATGTATGCCAACTCTTGTAGTCTAAACATTGGAAAGGTATGTATGGCCTCTCTTGTTGTCTAAACATTGGGAAGGTATGTATGGCCTCTCTTGTAGTCTAAACATTGGAAAGGTATGTTTGCCAACTCTTGTAGTCTAAACATTGGAAAGGTATGTATGGCCTCTCTTGTTGTCTAAACATTGGGAAGGTATGTATGGCCTCTCTTGTAGTCTAAACATTGGAAAGGTATGTTTGCCAACTATTGTAGTCTAAACATTGGAAAGGTATGTATGGCATCTCTTGTTGTCTAAACATTGGGAAGGTATGTACGGCCTCTCTTGTAGTCTAAACATTGGAAAGGTATGTATGCCAACTCTTGTAGTCTAAACATTGGAAAGGTATGTATGGCCTCTCTTGTTGTCTAAACATTGGAAAGGTATGTATGGCATCTGTTGTAGTCTAAACATTGGAAAGGTATGTATGCCAACTCTTGTAGTCTAAACATTGGAAAGGTATGTATGGCCTCTCTTGTTGTCTAAACATTGGGACGGTATGTATGGCCTCTCTTGTAGTCTAAACATTGGAAAGGTATGTATGCCAACTCTTGTAGTCTAAATCTTGGAAAGGTGTGCACGGCAACTCTTGTAGTCGAAACATTGGAAAGGTATGTATGGCATCTCTTGTAGTCTAAACATTGGAAAAGTATGTATGCAAACTCTTGTAGTCTAAAAATTGGAAAGGTATGTATGCCAACTCTTGTAGTCTAAACACGGGAAGGTATGTATGCCAACTCCTGTAATCTAAACATTGGAAAAGTATGTATGCCAACGCTTGTAGTCTAAACATTGGAAAGGTATGTATGCCAACTCTTGTAGTCTAAACATTGGAAAGGTATGTATGCCAACTCTTGTAGTCTAAACATTGGAAAGGTATGTATGCCAACTCTTGTAGTCTAAACATTGGAAAGGTATGTATGGCAACTCTTGTAGTCTAAACATCGGAAAGGTATGTATGGCTCTCTTGTTGTTTAAACATTGGGAAGGTTTATATGCCAACTCTTGTAGTCTAAACATTGGAAAGTTTTTAATGGCAACTCTTGTAGTCTAAACATTGGAAAGGTTTGTATGCCAACTATTGTAGTCTAAACATTGGAAACGTTTGTATGCCAACTCTTGTAGTCTAAACATTGGAAAGGTTTGTATGCCAACTCTTGTAGACTAAACACTGGAAACGTTTGTATGCCAACTCTTGTAGTCTAAACATTGGAAACCTTTGTATGCCAACTCTTGTAGTCTAAACATTGGAAAGGTTTGTATGCCAACTCTTGTAGACTAAACATTGGAAAGAATGTATCTGTATTCTTGTAGTCTAAACACTGGAAACGTGTGTATGCCAACTCTTGTAGTCTCAACATTGGGAAGGTCTGTATGCCAACTTTTGTAGTCTAAACATTGGAAAGGTTTTAATGGCAACTCTTGTAGTCTAAACATTGGAAAGGTTTGTATGCCAACTCTTGTAGTCTAAACATTGGACATGTGTGTATCTGTATTCCTGTAGTCTGAACACTGGAAACGTGTGTATGCCAACTCTTGTAGTCTCAACATTGAGAAGGTCTGTATGCCAACTTTTGAAGTCTAAACATTGGAAAGGTTTTAATGGCAACTCTTGTAGTTTAAACACCCGAAACGTTTGTATGCCAACTCTTGTAGTCTAAAAAGTGGAAAGGTTTGTATGCCAAACCTTGTAGTCTAAACACTGGAAACGTTTGTATGCCAACTCTTGTAGTCTAAACATTGAAAAGGTTTGTATGCCACTCTTGTAGACTAAGCATTAGAAACGTTTGTATGCCAACTCTTGTAGTCTAAACATTGTATGCCAACTCTTGTAGTCTAAACATTGGAAAGAATGTATCTCTATTTTGTAGTCTAAACACTGGAAACGTGTGTATGCCAACTCTTGTAGTCTCAACATTGGGAAGGTCTGTATGCCAATTTTGTAGTCTAAACATTGGAAAGGTTTTAATGGTAACTCTTGTAGTCTAAACATTGGAAAGGTTTGTATGCCAACTATTGTAGTCTAAACATTGAGAAGGTCTGTATGCCAACTCTTGTAGTCTAAACATTGGAAAGGTTTGTATGCCAACTCTTGTAGTCTAAACATTGGAAACGTTTGTATGCAAACTCTTGTAGACTAAACACTGGAAATGTTAGTATGCCAACTTTTGTGTCTAAACATTGGAAAGGTTTGTATGCCAACTCCTGTAGTCTAAACATTGGAAAGTTTTGTATGCCAACTCTTGTAGACTAAACACTGGAAATGTTTGTATGCCAACTCGTGTAGTCTAAACATTGGAAAAGTTTGTATGCCAACTCTTGTAGTCTAAACATTGGAAACGTTTGTATGCCAACTCTTGTAGTCTAAACATTGGAAAAGTTTGTATGCCAACTCTTGTAGTCTAAACATTGGAAACGTTTGTATGCCAACTCTTGTAGTCTAAACATTGGAAACGTTTGTATGCCAACTCTTGTAATCTAAACATTGGAAACGTTTGTATGCCAACTCTTGTAGTATAAACATTGGAAAAGTTTGTATGCCAACTCTTGTAGTCTAAACATTGGAAAGGTTTGTATGCCAACTCCTGTAGTCTAAACAATGGAAACGTTTGTATGCCAACTCTTGTAGTCTAAACATTTGAAAAGTTTGTATGCCAACTCTTGTAGTCTAAACACTGGAAACGTTTGTATGCCAACTCTTGTAGTCTAAAGAGTGGAAAGGTTTGTATGCCAAACCTTGTAGTCTAAACACTGGAAACGTTTGTATGCCAACTCTTGTAGTCTAAACATTGGAAAGGTTTGTATGCCAACTCTTGTAGACTAAGCATTAGAAACGTTTGTATGCCAACACTTGTAGTCTAAACATTGTATGCCAACTCTTGTAGTCTAAACATTGGAAAGAATGTATCTGTATTCTTGTAGTCTAAACACTGGAAACGTGTGTATGCCAACTATTGTAGTCTCAACATTGGGAAGGTCTGTATGCCAACTCTTGTAGTCTAAACATTGGAAACGTTTGTATGCCAACTCTTGTAGTATCAACATTGGGAAGGTTTGTATGCCAACTTTTGTAGTCTAAACATTGGAAAGGTTTGTACGCCAACTCTTGTAGTCTAAACATTGGAAAGGTTTGTATGCCTACTCTTGTAGTCTAAACATTGGAAAGGTTTGTATGCTAACTCCTGTAGTCTAAACATTGGAAAGTTTTGTATGCCAACTCTTGTAGACTAAACACTGGAAATGTTTGTATGCCAACTCCTGTAGTCTAAACATTGGAAAGTTTGGTATGCCAACTCTTGTAGACTAAACACTGGAAATGTTTGTATGCCAACTCCTGTAGTCTAAACATTGGAAAGTTTGGTATGCCAACTCTTGTAGACTAAACACTGGAAATGTTTGTATGCCAACTTTTGTGTCTAAACATTGGAAATGTTTGTATGCCAACTTTGGTGTCTAAACATTGGAAAGGTTTGTATGCCTGCTCTTGTAGTCTAAACACTGGAAATGTTTGTATGCCAACTTTGGTGTCTAAACATTTGAAATGTTTGTATGCCAACTTTTGTGTCTAAACATTGGAAACGTTTGTATGCCAACTCTTGTAGACTAAACACTGGAAATGTTTGTATGCCAACTCGTGTAGTCTAAACATTGGAAAAGTTTGTTTGCCAACTCTTGTAGTCTAAACATTGGAAAAGTTTGTATGCCAACTCTTGTAGTCTAAACATTGGAAAAGTTTGTATGCCAACTCCTGTAGTCTAAACAATGGAAACGTTTGTATGCCAACTCTTGTCGTCTAAACATTTGAAAAGTTTGTATGCCATCTCTTGTAGTCTAAACACTGGAAACGTTTGTATGCCAACTCTTGTAGTCTAAACATTGTAAACGTTTGTATGCCAATTCTTGTAGTCTAAACATTGGAAATGATTGTATGTCCATTCTTGTAGACTAAACAATGGAAAGGTTTGTATGCCAACTCTTGTAGACTATACAATGGAAAAGTTTGTATGCCAACTATTGTAGTCTAAAAACTGGAAACGTTTGTATGCCAATTCTTGTAGACTATACAATGGAAAAGTTTGTATACCAACTCTTGTAGTCTAAAACTGGAAAGGTTTGTATGCCAAAGCTTGTAGTCTAAAAACTGGAAATGTTTGTATGCCAAATCTTGTAGTCTAAACATTGGAAACGTGTGTATGCCAACTCTTGTAGACTAAACACTGGAAATGTTTGTATGCCAACTCGTGTAGTCTAAACATTGGAAAAGTTTGTTTGCCAACTCTTGTAGTCTAAACATTGGAAAAGTTTGTATGCCAACTCTTGTAGTCTAAACATTGGAAAGGTTTGTATGCCAACTCCTGTAGTCTAAACAATGGAAACGTTTGTATGCCAACTCTTGTAGTCTAAACATTTGAAAAGTTTGTATGCCATCTCTTGTAGTCTAAACACTGGAAACGTTTGTATGCCAACTCTTGTAGTCTAAACATTGGAAACGTTTGTATGCCAATTCTTGTAGTCTAAACATTGGAAATGTTTGTATGTCCATTCTTGTAGACTAAACAATGGAAAGGTTTGTATGCCAACTCTTGTAGACTAAACTCTAGAAAGGTTTGTATGCCAACTCTTGTAGACTATACAATGGAAAAGTTTGTATGCCAACTATTGTAGTCTAAAAACTGGAAACGTTTGTATGCCAATTCTTGTAGACTATACAATGGAAAAGTTTGTATGCCAACTCTTGTAGACTAAACTCTAGAAAGGTTTGTATGCCAACTCTTGTAGTCTAAACATTGGAAACGTTTGTATGCCAACAGTTGTAGTCTAAACATTGGAAACGTTTGTATGCCAACTCTTGTAGTCTAACAACTGGAAACGTTTGTATGCCAATTCTTGTAGACTATACAATGGAAAAGTTTGTATGCCAACTCTTGTAATCTAAAAACTGGAAAGGTTTGTATGCCAAATCTTGTAGTCTAAAAACTGGAAAGGTTTGTATGCCAAATCTTGTAGTCTAAACATTGGAAACGTGTGTATGCCAACTCTTGTAGACTAAACACTAGAAATGTTTGTATGCCAACTCTTGTAGTCTCAACATTGGAAAAGTTTGTATGCAAACTCTTGTAGACTAAACACTGGAAAGGTTTGTATGCCAACTCTTGTAGTCTAAACATTGGAAAGGTGTGTATGCCAACGCCAGTAGTCTAAACATTGGAAAGGTGTGTATGCCAACTCCTGTAGTCTAAACACTGGTGATGTTTGTATGCCAACTCTTGTAGTCTAAACATAGGAAACGTTTGTATGGCAATTCTTGTTGTCTAAATATTGGCAACTATTGTAGACTCAGTATTAGAAAGGTTTGTTTGGCAACTATTGAAGACTCAATATTAGAAGGTTTGTGTGGCAACTCTTGTAGACCAAACTCATGAAAGGTTTGTATCGCTTCTCTGGTAGACTGACTACTTTAATGGTGTGTATTGTTGCTTCTTTAAAATAACAGAAAATGAAGCATTCAAGGACCACAGTCAACCATAAAGACTCTTGACAGGAACGTTTTTAGATGTCGTTTTTGCTCATAAAAAAAATACATTTTTTCTTCTTACATAATCCTAAATCGTCGCTAAATAGGAGTTTGTGAACATTCATTAAAGTTGTGCTTCACCAAATTCCAGGTAGGCTAACAACCAAAATGGTCGTCGTTGTTCAAATATAAAGTGTTTTTTCTAAAACAGTGTGAACTTTCATGATTTGTTCACCATGGCATATAGTTGACATATTTAATGCTTTTTCGAAAATGATTCATTACGTGAGCATAGGTCTTATCGCATATTTTTCACGTTGTCAAGAAATAAATTAAAATTTATATCACAATTTCTAGCCGGTATGTAGGTCTTATCGCATATTTTTAATGTTGTCAAGAAATAAATTCAATTTTATATCAAATTTCTAGCCGGTATGTACAGAGGCCGGGGCTCCCTGTGCCAAAATCTACGTCGACCAACACGACAGTGATGACGTCACCGTGATCGGGTATAACTTCATGTGCAGCTGTCCTCGTGGCTATTCGTGCCCTGATAAGGAAGATGAAGACATAAATGGGGTCGAATCGGATTTCCGGGGAAAATACATTCCGAAATTTTGTGAACTTACACATAAAGGACCGCAAAGATAGCTTGAAGAATGTTCAGTCATGTGTGAAGTATAAAACAAGTGTTTATTTAGATTTTTCAGATAAACATTACACCATCTTTCAGCATAAAATGAATGCCTAAGCATGTTTATGTTTAAGACTCTGTTCATATTAAAGTCACAATACTTTATTGTTAACCTTAACGGAGATGATATAGACTTTGTGTCAAGTATTAGTGTATAATATTACCGTCGTATTTGCATACAATCACCCGATGTACCGAGCCGTTCATAGAAACAACGGATAAGAAACGTACACTGCGTTAAAAAGGGATGCTTACGTTTTATCTCTTGTGATTACATAAATAGTTTATATTACCACCATATCATCCCTTGTTTTTAATAGTTTTTACATTATTTTATAATTACTACTTAATTTCTTCATCTTTCGTCGGTTTTTGCGCACAATATGACCTATTTATGTGTCGACATGCCGTAAAACACCATTCAATCAATCAACCAATAAACAATACATGTGCTACAAATAAACCGTTTGGATAGGCAGCGTATCGGTGATACAGCGTGATTGGTACACAGATATTTATTTGGCATAGTGCGTAAAGTTAAATTCTATTTCAATGATTTGAAAGTGGAGTGCGTGGTCCAGTGGTAGAGCGCCGAACTCCTGATCGAGAGGTCGTGGGTTCGCTCCTCCGTCGCGGCCACGTTATTTATCATTGAGCAAGATTGCTTAGTACTGGTTCTACCCAGGAAGCCATCGAGAGTGATTAATCTAAGTTGCAAGAACTTGTTTCGCAATCGATGTAAAATAAGTATGTTTAAACATTTGAAAGCGTAATTTGTAACGCTTCCGAGTACTTCGTCAGCTGTTTCTGTTTAATTTTTAGTAAGCATATTCTACCTTTAAAGAAACATGGACATGTATTAAAATAGTGAGAACTCTCAAAAAGGATGTGGACGTACACGTTTAATTTATAGTGGCTTTTGGAAGAACAAACAAGAAACTGACAAGTTTTGACTAATAACGTAATTCCGCTAAAGGTAAAAACCTACGCAAAAGGTAACACTTTCCTGTACCGCTAAATGTAACAGCGCTTACGCGACATGTGCCACAGTAACTTAACATAACCCGTTTCCATTGAAACTGTAGATGTCGAAAACATTTGTTTACCTTTAGCGTTAGCCTTGTTACCTTTAGCGGAAGGGGTGATTATTACCTTTAGCGGAGGTTGTTACCTTTGGTGTTGAAATTGTAACCTTTAGTGGATGTTGTTAACTTTAGCGTTGACATTGTTAGCTTTGGTGGCGGTTGTTACCTTTAGCGGAATTTTGTTACCATGGTTACAGTGGGAGCAGGAGTGTGTGTGTGAGCACTCGCATATTGTTGGCATCGAGTTCGGCCATTTCCAAAGATCCACTCTCATACTCTTTGAATATTATGCATAGTCTTCACCAGATCATATTATTTGCTATCCGAAACCGTATTTTAATTTTCTATCTGTATTTTAGTCTGCAATATTAATAGCAAACTGTAATGTGTATTGTGTAATGTGTTATGCATTCCCTTTACATACAACACTTGTTTTAGTATAGCATGTGTCGTGGCATTTGCTTGATAATAGTGCGTGTGTTGTTTTTTGTTTTTCATCAATGTAATTGTAAAAATAATTTGATTAATTTGCACTTGTCTATTGTTAAAGAATATGTATACTTGTCTCAGTTCACTGATGCTGTTGTTGTTATTGTTGGTGTTTTTTGTTTGTTTGTTTTTTATACTCGTGGAATTGCAGAGGGTCTTTTTTCAAGATTGTGTATGTGAACAGTATACAATAAAAATTACCACGTATGTATTGTGTTTGCCTATTTCAACGTGGAATGCTGCTCTGTAACAAAACAGAAACAGTTATTATATTAATAATGTAACAAAAACAGTTTATATATTATATATAATTTAACGTATTATATATGTAACTTCGAAGAAAAAAAGAGACTTTCCGGCGGCGGCGTCGTCAACATTCAAGTTTTGCATTTAGGTCATTTTCTCACAAACTATATGCAATAGACCTTTCAAACATTGCTTATAGTTGTATCATGGGTGGTACATCACAACGTAACAAAGCAAATGTGGAAGTAACCTTGACCCTCGAAGCAAAGGGCAGATAACTTAATATTTTTTAGGTTCAACTTTTGCGTTTAGGTCACTTTTTCACAAACTGTATGCACTAGACCTTTTAAACTTTGCTTATAGTTGTATCTTGAGTGGTACATCGCAATTTGACAAAGCAAAATGTGGAAGTGACCTTGACCCTCCAAGCAAAGGGCAGATAAACTTATATTTTTTACCTTCAACTTTGGCGTTTAGGTCACTTTTTCACAAACTGTATGCACTAAGACCTTTCAAACTTTGCTTATAGTTGTATCTTGGGTGGTACATTGCAACGTGACAAAGTAAATGCGGATGTGACCGTCACCATCCAAGCAAAGGGCAGATACCTTTAATTGTTACATTTGCATCACTTTCACATGAACTTTAATTATGCACTAGATGTTTTAAACCTAATTTATAGCTCAATCTTTGGAAGAAAACATATTCTGTTTTGACATAGTTGTGTCTTGGGTAGTGAAGTGCATCATTTTGGATGCATGGATTTCATCTATGAACTTGACCTACTTTTTGGATCTGATGCTTTTTAGCTCTACTGGCCATGGGCCTTCATTTTCCAACCAATCTTTACCAAACTTTAACAGATTGTTAATGTCAATGAAAGCTCGAAAACCAGCCAAATCAAACCAGTAACAGCGGAGTTATTGCCCTTGATTTAGTTAAAATGCTATATTTTGCCTCGTTAAGACGATAGGGCATTCATTTTTTATCCGATCTTTACCAAATTTTACCAAATTGTTAATGTCGATGATAGCTCGGACAAGTACGAAAACCAGTCAGATCGAATAAGTAACAGAGGAGTTATGACCCTTGATTTGTTGAAAAATGCTATAATGTATTTTCCTTTGTTACTTCATTTTTTATCTGATCTTTATCATATGTGTTTAGAATGTTAATATAAATCACCCCCACCCACCACCACACACACACACCCACACACCTATTTTTATGAAATTTCATTCATAGAAGAAAGTGGGACAAATTAAAAAATACCCATGCCAGACTAGACACAGCCTGTACAACTAACTACGATAACGACTATGACTTCAGATTAAATTCTAAGCACGAGAAAATGTTGGGGGCTGATCTCAAAGTTGTATAACAACCTGGATTTTAGTAAGCTCACAGGGGTTTGTGTAGAAAAGAGCCAATAAAAAAAATCAAATTAAAAAGTACATATTATTTATATTTCTGTCGATTTATATTTCTGTCAATATATATAAATATATGTCATAAGTACCTTTCAAACTATTTTTTCTTAATACAGTCTTCGATACAACCACCCAGACTCGGCTGGAGTTTTAAAGGGGTTGCCTGAATAATTTATCACTAAAAACGTTTTGAAAGGAAGGTACACATCAGATGCAGATCCAAGATTTTGGTTTGAGTATTTGAGTGTGGCAGGGGCGGAGGCGGGGGCAGCGGAGGATCCTTCGAAATAAAATGTTTTTCTACATGACGTTTAGTGAATTCTGTTGTATTTTCCAGAATAATTTTATGTTAAATCCAATGATAACGGCGCGCGCCCCAGGTAATCCGGCATGCATAGGCTATAATTGTGGGATTTTAGAAGGTGGGGGTGCTGGGTCCGCCTTATCCCTGAATCCGCCTTAGTAAATTATAAATACCCTTTATCCTCTATGTATTATCCTAAAATTGCCGCCGTAGCCAGGATAGTGAAGACGCTGCGTCTAAAACTGTCTAGCCTCTCACTCCTGCCTGCGGGTTCGAATCCAACTGGGAGCTCGAATTGTCAAGTGAGAAAGTGTCAATTCTTAATGTGTGTTTTTGTGGTGTGGAAAAATATTGATATTTCCTATTTTAGATGATCTAAATATAATAAATGAGACTAAAACTACCCATTATTTCCAAGAATATTCATTGCGGGACAGCAATTTGTGCTAACCTAGGTTACGCACCAGGATACATTTAAAAAATCAAACAGCAATTTTGCTATTTTTTTTTAGCACGGCATTTTGTTTTTAGATCTACAGAGCAGATGGGATGCAGAATTGTCCGTCGTCCGTCCGTCCGTCATTAACTTTTGTCTCGTTAAGACGATAGGGCCTTCATTTTTCATCTGATATTTACCAAACTTTACCAGATTGTTAATGTCAATAAAAGCTCGGACAAGTTCGAAAACCAGTCAAATCGGACCAGTAACAACGGAGTTATGGCTCTTGATTTAGTTAAAAATGCTATATTTTGCCTCGTTAAGACGATAGGGCATTCATTTTTTATACGATCTGTACCAAACTTTACCAGATTGTTATTGTCAATAATAGCTCGAACAAGTTTGAAAACCAGCTAGATCAAATTAGTAATAAGGGAGTTATGGCTCTTGATTTAGTTAAAAATGCTATATTTTGCCTCGTTAAGATGATAGGGCCTCCATTTTTCATCCAATCTTTACCAAATTTTACCAGATTGTTAGTGTTAATAAAAGCTCAATTTTTTTTGAAAAACAACCAGATCAAACCAGTCACAGCGGAGTTATGGCCCTTGATTTATTTAAAAATGCTATATTTTGCCTCGTTAAGACGATAGGGCCTTTTCGTCTGGTCTTTACTGAACTTTACCAGATATTTTAACTTATTTTTCTTTTATTATTTTCATATTTATTTTTTCTAAATTGTTTAATTTTTTAATTTTTTTTAATTTTTTAATTTTTTTTTTTTTTTTTTTTTTTTTAATTTTTTTTTATCTCTACTGGCCAAGTTCGAAAACCAGGCAGATCGGACCAGTAATGGCGGAGTTATGGCTCTTGATTTAGTTAAAAATCCTATATTTTGCCTCTTTAAGATGATAGGCACTCGCTTCATTGATGTTATGAGAGCCATATTAGCCAGTAGAGCGTCCACAACTCCTCTTGGGCCTTTTGTTTAACTTTTTACACATTTGAATAGTGCAATTTATTTTTTTTACACATTCCTAACTGTTGAACCCTGTGGGATTTTGAAAAAAAATGAAAGATCGTGCAGCGCGTGCGCTTATCATCTTGAATGCCCACTGGAGCAGTCAAATTTATCAGTTAACCCTAACGTCATAATGGATGAGGCCGCCACTATTGAAGGTTAGTTTTTTCTTTTACAATGTATATAATACATGAATGCTCATTTATTAAAGAATTGTTTTGCATTTTTTTCGGCGTTTATGCGGTTTTAAACGTCGGTAGTAAAATGGCGTAATCTATGAATCGCGTTAGTGCTTTATGGTAAATTTGCCATTGATTACCGACGTTTAAAACCGCATAATGCCAAAAAAACACGCTTCGTGGATTTTTACTACCGGCAGAACCGAATAAACAGCGGGAAAAAAGCGAATTAATTGTTGTATTTACATTATTTTCCCGTCGCTATAATAGTATCAGCAACAATTCTAAAAAGGTATAGAGAAATCACTACTGTCAGTGTCTTTTCATGCAGTGAAATATCCATTTTCTCTTAAGACACACCGGATGCAAGCACAGTATCTTCATGCAGTGCGTACAGTCCGTTCACCTCGTTGAATCGGAATAGCCACTTTTTATGCGTGCGCAGCCGAGCTTAAATAGTCCCACCTACTTGAAAAATGAAGTATATTCGAGATTAAGCGCTATATTGTTTCAAAGGAAAGTATCAAGAAAATGCAAAAACATATTACGTTAATTAAACCAGTTTGTAAAGATGATATGAAGCGAATATCAACTTTATTAGGTGAGGCTTAGAAAAGGAAGCATGGCGAATAATTGGTCTTTGTAAAAATGATATATTAATTGCAAACCATCTCATCATATCATGTATGCCAACTAGTTTAATAAATTCTAAAATAATGGTGGTTGGTTATTTGGTTGAATTGTGGTGTACTTTATTGTCAGCACATTTTAGGCTATATATGACGGTCGATTTTTTGTATAAGTGGCAGACAACCGACTTTTCCCTTCAAGTTCATGTAGTGTCAATAATAAATTTCATTGGCCTATATATAGTGATGCGCAAACGCTTGGTCGAGCATTCAATGCGTATTGCCTGTTGAGAAAACCCCTCTGTTTTAGTCGGTATTCCTCATCGTAATCCTTACAGTAATCGTTACCGAAGTTAGTTGTACATATTATCAGGTGAGCGATCTAAGGCCATCCTATCCTTTGTTTTTGCAATGTTTTAAAAAAACTACTGATGGGAATTTTATGTCGAAAACCCTTGATACATGTATAAGAGCCGTTTTCGCCAGTAGAGCATCCACAAACCCTCTTATGCCTCTTGATTTTAATAGAATGGCATTTTATTTTTAAACAAATGCACTAAAATGTCATCTCAACAAACAGCAAACTCCATTGTTTTTAGTTACTAAAATGTTTACGAACTTTCATTTAAGCATCATTGAACTTTTAATTTTTAAGTCCAGCCCCCGTTAGGCGAGACATGTGAATCTTTCTAATGTGTGCAGCCATTGTTAATCTCACGAAATATCTCGTCAGACTAATCGCGATTTCAGTAAATGGAAACGCTCCGCCCTTCTCTAGTGGTACCAGACGGCTCAGTAAACTGTACAGTTCAAAAAACGAGACCAGGGTGGGAGGGCTATGTTTCTATATACGTCAATCACGACAGGTAAATAATGGCTGCACAAATGACGAAGGTGGATAGTCTTTACAAACGATCGGCATGTTATCCTTACCTTTGGTGAGTGTTATGTGGTAATAATGAACGACAGCGCTTGTTTATACAGGCATTGCTTTATGTGTTCGAAAAGTAAATTGGAGTTCTGTCGCATTTCGAAGATAGGACAACATAATTATATGGTAGGTAGGAATATAAAACCATTAGCGTTATAGTTCTTACAGCTACGACAGAATAGGCATTTCGCAATGGTGAAATGCAGGATGTAGGGGGGATGTTTTAGCAAAACAAAAATGAGGTTTCAAGTTAACTACATATACAATGTACTGTATATGTTATACGTAATATTGTAGAGATGACACTATCATTCACAGAACACAGACGTTATCTCTTATCAACGGAATTGAAATGTTTGCTTGAATAGAATGTTAATTCAAAGACAGCACTCAATTAATTCTACGCAGCGACGCAGATGGAACTTTCAAATATATACTTACCGCCATTAAAAGTGCAAGTTTTTTTATATGTTGTGTTTATTTCCAAGATCGATTTTAGTGTTATGTATATGGTAGAAATGTTACGTAGTTTCTACAAAAATGTTCTTAATGTTACGTAGTTCCCTTCTGGTACAATAAAATTGACTAAGTCCGCAAATTAAAATAAGTCCATTTATTTATGTTTCGTTCTATAAGTGCAGTTCCCGTTCTCACGCTCTATTCACTGCCTAGGCTCTCACATCTCTACATGACTCCTATCCCCTTCTCTCACATCTCTCTCTCTCTCTCTCATATATTCAGTCGAGCAAACAGACCTTCTTACGTAGTTTATTAATTCCTAGAACTGGTGGAGGGATTTCTAAGAATAAGTTCGAAGGTATAACCAAACTTGGTAAACCGGAAGTAAAGTGCATAACGTCCTACCCAAATATAACGATGAGGTAACATCATATGGGCGAATCATGCCTCCTTATTTGACCATGGCTTCGGAGGTGATGACGTCGATAGAATGGTATGTGCTGACTTTGAGATAAGCCATGACGTAGGGATCTGGAATGCGGCTAACGATCCTGGAACTGTTCCCAAGCTACGTCATCGCATTCTCTCTACTGGTATTGCCTATTTTGGACGAAGCATGTTCGAATTACAATAACCTACGTCATTCCATAAATTAACCTGTTAGCTATGCAGGTTACTCGGTCATATAAATAACCGCTGGAGCAGATAAAATAAGTATAATACCAGGAGTAACTATGTTACAGAAATGATCCACATTCCCTGTAAATCTGGTGACCGATCAAATTCATATATTGAAAGAAATAAAATCAGAATTATACAATCGATCTTGGAGACATTTTGTTAAAAATAAACACAAAATAAAAAAACTTGCACTTTTAATGGCGTTAAGTATATATAAGATCTAACTGCGAAGCTATTGGATATTTATGCAAAGCGTTTGTTCTATGTATTTAAAATGTTTAAAGGGTTATTATAGCTTTGCGGAATAGCCTATATCAGGCAAGAGCACGCATTGAACGCCATGATATTGGGACATACGATCCCAAGGCGTCTCGATGATGGCATAGCTAATCGGTTGAGACAGGATTTCAAATTAAACAATCCTGGAATATAAGCTTTTATAGAGCAGTGTTTAGTCCCCGGTGTGTCATAAGTTGAGGCGTTAAGAGCCCTATTTCAGAGTAATGTTTAGTCAGCATATAGTTTCCACTCATATACAGAGGCTTACATAGTCCTTATTGCAAAGCAGTGTCTAGATTATTGTCAAAAATAGAGGCGTCAAATGCCCTATTACAGTGCAACAATTTGTCATAAATAGAGGGGTCAAATGCCCTATTACAGTGCGGCGATTAATGTTCTGTCATAAATAGAGGCGTCAAGTGTCCTATTACAGTGCAGCAATTTGTCATAAATAGAGGCGTCAAGTGCCCTATTACCGTACAGCAACTTGTCATAAATAGAGGCGTCAAGTGCCCTATTACTGCACAGTAATTTGTCATAAATAGAGGCGTTAAGTGCCCTATTACTGTACAGAAATTTGTCATAAATAGAGGCGTTAAGTGCCCTATTATAGTGCAGCAATTTGTCGTAAATAGAGGCGTCAAATGCCCTATTACTGTACAGCAATTTGTCAAACATAGAGGCGTCAAGTGCCCTATTACTGTACAGCAATTTGTCAAAAATAGAGGCGTCAAGTGCCCTATTACTGTACAGCAATTTGTCATAAATAGATGCGTTAAGTGCCCTATTACTGTACAGTAATTTGTCATAAATAGAGGCGTTAAGTGCCCTCTATAGTAAGTGCAGCAATTTGTCATAAATAGAGGCGTCAAGTGCCCTATTACTGTACAGCAATTTGTCATAAATAGAGGCGTTAAGTGCCCTATTACTGTACAGCAATTTGTCATAAATAGAGGCGTTAAGTGCCCTATTACTGTACAGCAATTTATCATAAATAGAGGCGTTAAGTGCCCTATTATAGTGCAGCAATTTGTCATAAATAGAGGCATTAAGTTCCCTATTACTGTACAGCAATTTGTCATAAATAGAGGCGTTAAGTGCCCTATTACTGTACAGCAATTTGTCATAAATAGAGGCGTTGAGTGCCCTAATACCGTACAGCAATTTGTCATAAATAGAGGCGTTAAGTGCCCTATTACTGTAAAGCAATTTGTCATCAATAGAGGCGTTAATTGCCCTATTATAGTGCAGTAATGTGTCATAAATAGAGGCGTCAAGTGCCCTATTACTATACAGCTATTTGTCATAAATAGAGGCGTCAAGTGCCCTATTACTATACAGCTATTTGTCATAAATAGAGTTGTCAAGTGCCCTATTGCTGTGCATCAATTTGTCACAAATAGAGGCGTCAAGTGCCCTATTACTGTACAGCAATTTGTCATAAATAGAGGCGTCAAGTGCCCTATTACAGTGCAGCAATTTGTCATAAATAGAGGCGTCAAGAGCCCTGTTACTGTACAGCAATTTGTCTTAAATAGAGGCGTCAAGTGCCCTATTCCTGTACAGCAAGTTGTCATAAATAGAGTCGTCAAGTGCCCTATTAAAGTAGCGTTTAGTTCCCCAAATATACACAGGCGCTAAGTGCCTTATTGTAGAGCATGTGTTAGTATCCTGTCATACATAGAGGCAAGATCGTTGGGTTCCCCCTTCAAGCGCTTTGTTACCGAGACCGTACACCGCTCAATTATTCTCAATACACATATACACAGAGGGCGTCTTCAGCACGGACACGACGTAGAGATATATTTTATTATTATTAATACTCAGAAGTATCGTCTCTCTCGCTGTATTCACTATTTCAGAAGATGGCCCCCGAAGAAAAGATAGCCCCACGGTGACAAGGTCAACAAAGAAAACCAAATCAAGAAAAGTATCAATTTTACCTGGTAATTTAAAGGGGGTATCTCTAGAAACATCTTAAATTATAAAATTGTTCTAGTTCATGATAAAACACTTATATCAATCAGATTATGATGTTAGAATCATTTCGTTAAAGTCTTAAATTGTCAAAACACCATATAGTTATACGGAATCGGGCGTAAAATGCTTAAATTAACCCTGGTGCGTCACCTAGGATAGCACGTATTACTGTGCAAAGGAATTTCTTTGCAAATAAGAGATAATCAGTAGGAACGCCACGGACCTATAACATATCAGTTCTGTTCGCATTTTAACTCCGCGAACATGGACTATTTCTTTGTATTTTACGGACTATTTTACGAATTTTCAATTAAAACAGACGCCATTTTTTTACACCCGAAATTGGGCGCGCTACTTCGGCGAGCACTACGGGTACCTATGGAGTCTAACAACACGCGTACAGTGTTTCATACCGTATATTATGTAAACACTAATACCTTACCGGACGAAATAACGTCCCATTATGTGTCAACACGATGCAGTGTTGGTGACTGACAGGTCACCGTGACATAACTTGACACGTGAAATTGACATGTTGTTGCAAGTTGGATTTGGGATTATTGTCTGCTGCTGGAGGTCTATGATCAAGGTATTTGTTTTGTCATTAAAATGTGTTTGTTAATAAACAGTACACCCCCCTTTTAGATCGTGCATATTTAGACATTGGCCAAATACAGTGCCTAAAAAAGTAGTGTATACTGTATAATAGAAAGTTCATAATCACTATAAGTGTTTTTCGTGTACTCCGATCTTTCCAGTAACTGGATGTACTGTAAACTGTAGAGCGTTTCGTGGAATAAAACAATTGCTAGTAGAAATGCTATCAATGTCCCCCGCACCCCGCCCCCACCCAAGTACGGTAGATGGGGGTGTGGGGGTAGATGGAGCTTGCATACCGAAAACAAGGAGGGGATAAAAAAACTAGAAACCCCCTCCAACCCCACCCCTCAGATGCATGAATTTAAATAGTTAGCGTTGTCTCTATATCGTTATGTTATCCCCATTTTCTCGCACATTCGTGAATATATAACCCGATACAACTACCATTGAAACAATGTAATTTGACTGAAATCGGTCAGATTCATATTTATGTACAGTAAAGTTTTGAGGCAAGGAAGTGATTTTGAATTTACATTTATTTACATTTACTACATACTTTCTGTTGCGAAAAAAACAACGCAATTTCGAGAAAGTACATTTCACTTAAAAGCCTTTAAGACGGTGGAGCTACTACGCTTGCCTCCAGTGTGTCTCAAAAGAAATGACTATTCCATGGGCTGGAAATATGCTGTGAAAGTGGAACAATGTTTTAATGGATCTCCAGTTGGGCTACATTATATTTTACATGTATAATGAATGATGAGAGATGTTTTTATTACATTAACCGTGTTATTGAGCACACGTAGTATTCATGCTTTATTCAATTTAGTTCTTCTTTTATCTTTTCTTTTTTAAATATGTTACATTATGTATAACAAAGGATAAACTATGTCTGTTTGATCATTGACATTGGATTGTTGTTGTTTTCAGAGAGGCCTCAAATGTGAATCGTGCCCTTGAGCAGCTCTAAGTGAATTGTACTGACGACTTCAGAGTGTCAAGCCGTATTAAATGCCATTGGATCATATGGAGGTAAGAGCCTTTTCAAAAATTGTTTGCACTTGTGTAGTTCTTTAAATGGAGCTTGTGTTATGCTTGCACGGTGCTGTTCAAAGTTAGAGTAAAACATAAATCAGTGATAGTGCAGCGTGATTGTCATATGACTACATGTACTGGATACATGCGAAAACAAGTTGTGTTAAAGGGACACTAGGCAGTCTTTATTTGTTTAAAACTTCTGGAGTTCGGTTAATTTTTCTGCATAGTTTGCATTTGTGCATCATTAATATTATTTATTAGAATAGTTCAGAAGAAATTGTTTTACACATTACTTACTGTTGATAATAGTGCACCTATAATATAGTTAAGTATTTGATAGAATAACGAAGACAAAATGAAACACTTTTATTTAACTTTTAATGCAAGCAGGTTTAAATTTAAAATGTTACCAGGTTAAGAAATGGAGATGCTAATGTTAAAGCTTGATAAATACTTCAAGATTGCCGTGTGTCCCTTTAACATCATATAATTGGTCTATGTGATGGGTCCCCAATTTATTAAAGAGACACAGAGCAACTTTCCAATATTGTGTCTGTTTTACACATTTTCACATCAGAACAGACCACACATCTACAAAAGTGTCTTCTCAACTGCCCTATTTAATCATGTTTTATTTCTAAAACTAGCGGCATCACCATGTTTTGAGAGAGAAAATAAATAGTTGTATATTAATGTTTTCTCCCCATGTAAAATGACCTTACTAAGTCATTAAAGTAAAATATCCTATGAACAAAACGTGTAAAATTTAACAATTTTAGATTTTTGGCAACACTTGTATTTTATTCCCCTTCTAGTAAAAATGGCTTATAGAGAATTGCACCCTCTGTCAGATTTTACTTTCCATATAATAGATTCTTGCTGTACTGTTGGGTGAAACATACATTAAAATGGTTCTATAATCATGTCAGTTCAATCATATACTCGTATGATACACAATATAATATGTATTGACCCTTTACTTGATGTGCCGTTTACTCAGTTTTGGTCAAGGGACGTTTATAGCATATCGGCTTTGAATCCATTCACGGATTCAATTCTTACTGGCGCCAATGGGTTACTTCGATGTGTCCTGCTAGCCTCGTTCGTCTGATGGGAACGTAAACCGGGTGGTCCTGTGTATCGGAGTCTGTCCTCCAAGCACGTTAAAGAACCATACGTATCTAATCGGTAGTAAGCGTAGGGCAGGGTTCCTGGATGCCTATGTATCTTTCCTCCTCTCTTTGGGGCGGCTCGAAATAACCTAAACAACGTGTTGATGAAGCGTTAAACAATAATTAAATTTTAAACTGTCCCATTCCCCTAAACATGCCCTAGCTCCCCTCGCAACACCTGATTCAAATTGAATACTCTGCTTGACTTATATTAACTTTTTATTCTATGTCTTTCTTTTCATTCAGTCTGCACGTCATGTGGAAGAAGACTCCATGTACACCACTGGCCAGAGTCAATGCTGAAGTTTATGTTCGCTCAATTATTTGCTTAATAAAGTATACATATGAACTAAAATATTGTCTTTATATTTATGTCTTCCACCACAATGTGGTAGGTGAGACAGATTATATTTGGCCTTTCCGTTCGTCCGTCACAAATCTTGTCTGCGCTACTTGTTGGATTTTGACGAAACTTTGTACAAACTCTTTATTACTTTCTCTGAAGCTAATTTCATAAAACTTCATACTTTGAATGCCTTTGGTGAAATGATAATCCCTGTTTATTTTGAAGTCAGTAGTTGAAAGGTCCGTTACCATGACCGGAAAATGAAAAGTATTGCCCACACAGTTTTTCCTCTTACCTAAAGCAAATTTCATGAAACTTCATTGGTGGACAGTGGAAAGAGGATGATCGTTTGATTTTTTGGTAAAAGGTCAAGTTCCCTGCAGACATCCACTATCCAAGGATAAGCATATGTTACAACACACATGTTATAATATTAATGGTATAATATATGAATATTTTCTTGCACGATGTTGAATCCGGTAAAACAAGTGGTTTTGTTCACCGATACTGTCGCCTGTGAACCAAACCACTTGTTGTTAAATTACAGGATTCAACAGTGTGTAAGACATATTCCGATCATCCATTTTTTTTTTAAATCATAAATTAAAAAATAGATATATTAAAACAAACAAAACATGCTATTTGATGAAAACAGACGTATTGAAATTTTCAAAGTAGCAATATTCGTAGAATATAGTAGATTTCAACTGCTGAAAACAAACATGTATTTTTTTTCCAGGAAATAATAATTCTATGAATATAGTATATATGTTCAGGGAAATGTTTAATATGTCTGTTTTCAAATACTACAGATCGTAACGCACCGCACATGTATATTCAGTATTTACTTTCAATATAGTAGTGAGTATGACTGCGTTCTGGGACCATATAAATATAAAAGAATAATATATATAAATATATATATATAACTATATATGCCATATAAATATAAACGACCCGCACTTTTTGGATTCACGCGTACAGTGTTTCACAACACCACACATCTGGCAAGTGCTCCATTGACACAATGTCATGTCCACGTTTATGTTATGAAATCTTCGAGTCTACACATAATCATGTTTGTTACTGACAGAAGCATGTATGTTACTCGTCAGTCATTTATTTACTTGGTTGAAGGGACACATGCCAATCTTGCTTTCTTTAAAACTCGAGTCGCCCCCTCAGTTTTAAAAGAACAGTTAATAGAATATACTTCTTTCTGCCTGTTAAACTTATATTAGTTTATCGCTTTTTCTGATTTCGAAAATTAACTCTGCAACGTATATTGCCGCCATCATGATTTCATTTTCCGATATACCGTTGCAACATTGTTTGTTAAAATAAATTGGCCACTCTGACATAAACCCAAAGCATGTATAGATAAAAAAGTTAGTGTAAAATACATGAACACATACATTTTAAATATATGTGTTTACATAACGAAATTATTTAATTGTTTCTGTAGCCGGTCGTCTTTCCTTAATGAATATGAATGTTGCCGTCTTTGGGTCGGACGGTCCTGTTACTTAATTAGTACTTGTCTCCGTTTATTGAAATTCTACATATATACAGAGGAGAGATGTATCTATATGATTTTATTATTATGCTCGCTTCTAAAATGACGAAATAAATCGATTTGAATAAAAGGCGCATTCTCAGCAATACACAACGTATTGTGTGTACGGGTTGGAGGGGGGAAGCCCACGGGGTTGGAGGGATACTACCGTAATGTTGCTCTCATAAATACTGTGAACATACTACATCAATAATATAACAACTACTGAACAATGCTGAAATCGATGTATCTTTATAAATGAATTCATAATTCCACAATTGTATTCCGTGCGAACATCGATTTGGAACGTCGATTCGGCGTATTTAAACGATAACGGTGTACTTCGTTAATTTTCGGGGGAAGAAAGTACTTGCCTCCGATTTTTTTTATATTTTACATATCTACAGAGGACTGATGTATTTACGCGTACATGCTTTTGTTTTTTTCTCTCGCTTCTAAAATGATGAAATAAATCGAATTTGATTAAAACTGCGCATTCGCAGCTATATACAACTCAATCAATACGGTATGGAGGGTGGTGGGGGTGGAATGAGGGGCGGGGTTGCAGGGATACTACCGTAATGGTGTCCTTGAGAAAAACGGTGAACATTCTACTCTAATAATTTATTAAATACAGAACAATTTTGAAATCAATATATCTCTTAAAAAGGATTTCATAATTTCATGGTTTTATATCCCGCGTGTACATTAACTTCGAAAGGCGATTGTTCATATTTTAGCGAACACGGTGTACTTTGTTAATTTTGGGGGAAAAAAAGTACTTTTTTCTGATTGACTTTAAATTTTGGGTTTTAATAGTAGACATGTCAATGAACACTTTCAAGAAAAAAAAAATCATTCTCGTTGTTTTTTTTTTGCTTTTTTTTCGGATTCAGAAAATTAGCACTGCAACATATATTTCCACTATCCTCACTTCCTTTCCCGACGTACCGTTACAATTTGGTTTGTTAAAACCTATTCTGAGCACTCCGGCATAAACCAAAAGGATGTATAGATCAGAAATTTAATCTGGAATGCATGGATACATACATTTGAAATATATGTATTGAAATAATGGAATTATTTCATTTCTTGTGTACCCGGTCGCGTCCGTAAATGTATATGCATTATGCCGTCTTTGCGTCCGTGGGTCATGTTAGTTAATTTTGGGGAAAAAAAAGTACTGGTCTCCGATTTCATTAAAAATTTGCATATGGACAGATGAAAGATTTATCTACGCGTACATGCATTTGTTTTTATTCTCGCTTCTAAAGTGACAAAATAAATCAATAAACCTTAAAACAACCTAAATTCATCCCTTTGAAAAATACCTTTAACTATTAATGGGAATTACACGAAGTGTACACCAATTATGTTCGACTAATGTAGTTTGTGAATAGTATTACTTTAACAACGATCTGTGATTGTGTTTTGTCATAATCACAATTTATAAATAAGAGGTGAATAAATCTGACCAGTGCCAATTTTCCCAATAATGTCATTTTGTTATCGATTTTATCACGTGACCTTGTTTGATAAATATTCCTACGCAATAGGGCTGGCGTTCCTACTGAATGTGTAGGGTCATTCATTATGTTTTGGTCATATAGAATAGAAAATATTAATATTTGTCAATTTTAAGTCGGACACCTAGACTCCCATGAAAAGCCTGATGTACTCCCTTTAATACGGGAAATAGCAGATAATGTCACTCAAAGGGTCACGGCCTCACTGTCCGAAGTAGAAAAGGCTTTGGCCTCTATTAAAGCAAAAACTGAAAACGTCATCATGGATGACAGTGTTAACTCATTAGTCGGCAAAACAGGTGGGTCTAATACACACAAATCGCTTACAAGCGTATGAATGCCAGTCGACTCCATGATATCAGAAAAGATAATTTCAAATATATGGGCTATTGAGTTCGTAGATCTAAGTCATTAATACTGCTCTCACACTGTGGCGAATATCCTTGCGAATATGAAAATTTGAAATTTGCGGCAAATTCACCGAAAATGATAAGATTGGCCTGGAGAAATACTGAAAAAAGTGAGGCCTTATGAATGCTTCCGAAATTCTTACAAATCCTTGCGAATCCTTGCGAATTTCTTACGAACCTTACCATTATTTAACAATCAATTTGCCGAATTTCTTGCGAATTCTTTGCGAATGTTACGAATGCTTACGAATGCCGTTGCGAATCTTGCGAATGCTTGCGAACGCCTTACGAATGAAACGACTACACAACGCATGCTTGGCTAATTGCATATACCCATTGCCAATGTTTCTCTTTGTCACTTATTCGCCAGCCTCCGCCGAGTCAACTTCTTCTTCAGAAAGTCAAGTTTTAAGTTTGTTAAAAAGTCAACAGCATGTTGAGAAACCAGCACGGCCAGTGTTGCCACTTGCCTCGCAGCCTCGGCCATGGTTGAACTAGAAATGTATATAGGACAAGGGAAGATGGGGTATTTTATACCATTTTGGCTACCCTAGCGACACCACCCGGGGCGAATGTGCAATATTCGCATTGAAATCCCATAAATTAGCAGGGCATTTACAAGACATCTTAATGTTTGTATGTCATTCTCAAGCATTTGCAAGTACTCGCAAGTGTTGGCAAGCCGTTCGCACGCATTCTCAATGCATTCTCAAGAAAATGTCAAAAAAATCGTAACCCATTCGCTTTATTCGTAATGGATGCACAAGCATTCGCAACTTTTTGTTCGCATTCGTATGGTCTTCTTAAGGAAAAGTCAAGACAAATGCTAGCAAATCCCTACAAATGTCTTACGATCACTACAAATGCCTTGCCATCAATAAGAATGGCTTGCGATTGCTTACGAAAATGTTGCGAAAGCAATGAGAATATGCTGTTCCTTGCGAATTTTAGGAGCATGTTCCTAATATTCGCAACACCCCATGAACGACCGCGAATGCTTACGAACACCTACGAATGTCTGGCGATCACCTTGTGATCATTGCGAATTGGTGGCGAATTGCATTCGTAAGCCCATTCGCCACCATATTCGCCACAGTGTGAGAGCAGTATAAAGAAACGTCCTTTTAGACACAATCCCGAAAATATATATCATACATTTGAAAATATTAAATATCAATTTCATTGATAATTGTAACATTTTAAGATCTCAAAGTTCTCTGAATCTTTCGAAAATTCAAGAGCTCATACAGTGTAACAAGATGGACCAAGTGGAGACAACTCACCAAGGGAGAATCAAAACTAAATAAATTTACAAATTTATTTACAACAAGATGAATATATATACAAATGAATACCAATGACAAAGTAGAAATATCAAAGTTTTAAATCATGTTTAAAAGGATGGTCACTGCATTAGATTAACTGTTCGGTTTTAATCAGACTGAATATCTGATATCTGTATTTATGATATATCTATACTATATCACACGCTATCTTATCTCTCAACGCTATATCTAGCTGAGTCCTTCCGGTACAGTTCCCGGCACTAACACTTCACTCCCGCGTTATATTGCAATCCCGTCCTTAGTGGTTGCTATTCGTCCCGGTATACTTCCGGTGACGTAATCCACACGCGACGCCCACTCGCACGATCCTCTCCGGCGATGGCCCAAGTCCCGGTATTACACATCCGGTGACGTTATCTGCGTAACCAGGCCCTCTTGCCTAGCGTCTCCGTGGCTACCGTCTGGTCTGTCGCCCAAATAGCGAATGATGTCGTTCCTGCGTCCTATGACTGCGTTCCCAACCGACGACCTCGTAGACCACGCTCCCGACGATACGCTCTACATGCTATACGCTCCTAGCGTATGCGTACGCTCCTAGCGTATACGGCTACAAAATATATACCCAGTCTTACAATGTTATCACAACATGTATTTTATAATAGCGCTAAGGTATCACCATACCTAATACTGATTGCAAAGCAATCTTTATTCAGAATGAATAAACCCGAATTATAAAATTTCTTCGAATATACATTATGCTAAACTTTAACAAAACGTGTGAAACAATTACAGATGTAATTTATCGACAATGAAATCTCACATTCCTAAATGTAACACAAAACTTACAACATAATAATTCAACCAAAGACTGAATGAATAATTGGTTTTACATCCCGTTAACACATTATAGGCTATAATGGTACATCGACCTCAGAGTGATTGAATAACAATGACAATATGAAAACCAACCTCAGAGAGATTTATACTGCACAATAAACAATAACCGTTTATGCAATAACGTAATGACAGTTAGAAACCTCCGTAGAAAAGTACATACAATCTGAATCGCGTATACCATTTACTATCTACAGAACAACTGGCATTATCAATAATGTAAACATATGCCCCAATAATCTTATCAGACAATAATTTGCTAAAATATTCTGACGTTTGAAAACGTACAAGATTTAGAGACAATATCCTGCTAACTATCTGTAGCTTTTACCGGCAGATAATCCCTTCAGAACAACAATTTACAACAAATAAAATAAATTCGACTTACCCTTTGCCGTAATAATATTGGCCACTGACTATTCTGGATAATGGCTTGCGATCCTGTGACAAGTTCTTACGACTTCGACACCCATATATACAGTCTCTACACGGACACCTGGTGAAACACGCCATCCATGCAAATGTCATGTTACTCGGACTGCTCGGACTGCACGTTGTGTCGTATTCTATACATTTATTAGGCCCGTACTGGTAAATACTGGCAAATTTACTCTTAACACACCGCTTGTAAAATCATAACTTTCTTAATAGTTGATGGATTTTGATGAAATAAACGCCAAAACAACTTATTCTTTATCAATAGAATGAGTCTAGTAAAAGATCATGTATTAGATATAGGCATCGATTAAAAGTGATGCGCTTGGCAAAAATCTATCAAAATTCCTATTCAAAATCAGGGAAAATGAGGCCCCGACAAACAGTTAAAAACTCTTAATAAATATGCACTCATTTTGTTACATACAGTGTTATCTTATCAACAGGTGCCAGTCAATAGCCATTTATCTTTGTCTGTGAGTGGCAGCAGACAGTTCAATGTTCAAAGATGTCCGTGGGAATCGTAAACCTCCACCTAATTCAGTTAATGGTACAATTAATGGTCATTCGAGTATATTATCATTACCGTATCTTTGATTACAGTTAACACTTTCTAGTAATTTGCACATGAAACCGAGACATGTCTCAAAACAAGTCAAAGATCAGTGTCCATTAGAATCGTTTGTTGTGTTAGAAGAGAGATGCCATAATTAAATAAATAAAATAAATAAATAAAATAAATTAAAACATAAATATATTCATAACTTTCACACCCGGTCAACTTCCGGTAGGTCAAATTATTCAGTAGGTAAAAATAAAGAGAAAACTATTTTTCATAAACATTATTTATACAGAGATTAAGAAGTCGCATGTACAGGGTCCTGACTTATAATTCCCAAAAATTACCGATGTTGGAACACTTGGTAAATTTGGGAGCCATTGAATAACCATTTCTAAAACACATGTTTGCATTATATCCATTCTGTGTCATACATAACTTAGGATGCAATGTTCATTAAAATTAATTATTTCTTGCTGTTTATAATGGTTCATTACCTGAATTGAATTGAATTGGGTTTTAAGGCGCACCAACACATGACAGGTTATATGGCGCCTAACTGGCATGAACATGCCAGGCTCATCCTCCATGTACATCGAGCTAAAATATGGAGAATGGGCCTAGGACCTTCTCACCCTAAACTGCTGAGTTGCTGCAAATTTTATTTTAGACACTCCAATTACGCTGGTTTATTGTTTTCTGCCACTGCTCTTAGTGATGTGAGCGAAATGGCACCTGAAACAATGCAGTGGTCATGATGATGACCTTTAATGAGCATGAACAAAAACATGACAAAATGAATATGAATGGAGAGGGTGGGGTCCTACCCCTGAACAAGCTATGATAGGCACTTTAGAAATGTATACACAATAATTCTGTTTGAGTTATTTGAGGTTCTAAAACACATGTTCGCATTATACCCATTATGTGTAATACATAACTTAGAAAGCATTGTTCATTCCAATTAATTATTTCTTGCTGTTTATAATGGTTTATTGACTGAACAAGCTCGAATAAACGTTATAAATGTATGTTTGAGTTATTTGTGGTAAAACATGATTATTTGTTTTAATTGTTTCAATTAGGCACATACTCCAAAGTTTATAATTTCAATTAGTGATAGGTAATGGATAATTGCCTAGGATAATTGCACCCCCACCCCCTTGTCTTTGTCTATGATACCGGATTTCACCATAATGAAGTTTGTTGCTGTAACCATACCATGTGCCTTTAACAGCGAACGTTTAATCGATCGGCTTAATGTGAAAAAAGCCATATTATTGCGTCCGTCTGACAACAGGTGTCAAACAATACCTTTTGATATGTAAATAATTTGTAGCATCGCTCAGCGGAAAGTCTACGTTCTTTTCAGAAATGCTGTTTTCGCCGCTTACAGACGCCAAAAGAGAAGTCGGCTGTGGAATTATTTACAACGTGTCGGACGGCATTATTCGACACTGGGGACAGTTGCGGTCAAATACGTTCATGAAATACATACAGCAATAAATACAGGCCAGTGGGTTCACGGCCTTCATTACATAGTCGCTCAACATTACAGATAACACGGAACATACAAAGCAATCTTCCATGCGTTCATTTCATTGATAACTTGAGAGGACGGTGCGGGTTGCATTCAAACTAGAGTCATTATCAAATATTGACCCCACCATGGGTTCATGGGGTTTGTATTTGTACACACGGGAAGTGACCTTACCATGGGTTCATGTAAGGTCGGTCTTGTTTATAAACTACCTGGACATACCTATACTGAAAGAGACATTTGAAGTCGTACATTCGACGGAATACCACTTTATGAGAGATTCAAAGTATATGAATTAGTTTTTGTTTAGTGATTTAATGTATATGAATTGTTTTTATTAACATGCACATTTATGTCAGGATCGCACCATGGGTTCATGTACGATCGTTCAGACGCGTTGAGGTATAATGTGCATTTCGCTAAAACATCAAATAAAATACGCATAGTTAATTTGTTTTCGATATATGCCAAGGTCATTCGCTTTTTCCCTTCTTATGGCGATTTCATCAGTCATTGTCTGATGAGAGTGGCATAGCTAATTAAAAATACATCTACCAATAAGATTATATAAACACCATTAATGTTTTTAATATAAAAACAGTTATTTCCAATTAAAGACAAATCGTGTAACAACTTAGATTACGTAATATTGCATAATAATATTTAGTACATCTAATTTTATAGTGCTTTATTCTATATCAGTTTCATTATGTAATTAACGGAAATTAATATGTATTACATAATATTACAATGTTTCATGCAATATTACATGTCTACTATTTGAACTATAAACACATTCACACTCCTGTGAATAAAAAGTCGCATTGTGGCATATATCGACACTATACTTACTAGTTGTTTGTTGCTTACTTCCCAGAATAAACAATGCGCATACATATACTTATGGTCCTTGAACTGGATAATTTTGTTGGGTGTGCCTTTTTGAAAGTTCATACAAAATGCTTTAAAATGAGACTTGTCTGCCATCTGAGCCTTGGATCGTTTGTGTGTATCGCACGTAAAAATTACGTTACCTTAACAATTCCAAAACACGTTCAATAAAGTTGATATGGGGAAACAATGTGCGTTATCAAAATACATATGTACAGTCAAAAATAACAACCGTAAGTTACTAAAGACGCCATTCCATCTCCAGAGGAATTTTGACGGATATGCCTTTCTGAAAGAGTTACAAAATGAAATATATTTGCCTGATGAAAGTGGGGTATGAGGGCATGACTTCCATTCCAAATACGTAACAATTATCATATTTTGAAAATATACCACTCAAAAAGTGTTTACATGCAACAAAATGTTATGTAAATTTCATATTATTCATCATACATGTTAAAAATCAAAATCAAATGCAATAAAACATTTCCTAAGGACAATGTAGTTGCGTTACCTGATATTAACGCGAAATTTACGTTACCATTTAAAGTGATGTGTATTATTGACTGTTTCCAGAAATAAAGGCTCTAATTCTTTACTTAAACAATGACTATTTTAAAAAAATGTAATATTATTCATTAAAGGAATATATAAATGAATGAATAAATAAATAAATAAATAATATATGTTTCTATATGTAAAATAAACACGGCATTTACTTTACCATTTAAAGTTACATGTAATTTTGGACCTTTCTAGAAATAAAGATGCTGATATTTTACTTTTAACTATGACACATTAAGAAATGTAAGGTAATTCATCTGTATAAATAAAGAATTAAATATAATATCTAAAAATAAATAAATAATAAATAAATATTTATAAAGGTGCAAAAATCAGAACAATAATAACTACTGGGAGTATATCGGTTACTGAAAAAGATTTTTTGAACTTCTTAAGGAATCATCCATTTGTTACAATGTATCCTGCTTTCGAGACAAACCCCAACGTATAATCATAATTTATACCCATCCAATATAACTTAGTATTGCCTTATTTTGGTTATTTGGTCACAACAATAATACTAACTTATCAAAGACGGGCACAAGGGAAAACGGCCTTGACATGCATATATCTTCAATGGGATGTACTTTTTTTCCCACTGTCTTGTCAATTTGAGCCCTGAAGACAGGATAATAGCGAGGTTATGCACACTTAAAATCGATTTACTCTAGCCGGTGGGCCATATTGCACACTGACCGTTCCAAGTCTGTTACCCTGCCTTCACCACTCTTTCTGTTGTAAATTGTCTTTTTAATTAATTTGCTCTTTGTTTGTGATACAGTGCGGATCTACCCTCCAGATGGTATATATGGCATCAGATGTTATTTCTTCGCACAATAAACTACATCCATCCCAAACAAAGAACAATGAGAACGACTTGAAAATAGCCACATAATTTATCATTGGTTTCACAAACATTACGAGTTGATATCAATGACTACGAGCACAGAGAGATGTTGTTTATGATCTATTACAGCATCAGGCTGATAAGGTCATGAACTAGTTTGTCAATGACATTAATTGACACGCCGACCCGATTCCTTTCCAAAATTAAATCAAGAGAGCCCAATTGTCAACATTTTGATCATCTGAAGTGCCCAAGAAACTTACACAAAGAACAAACCGATTTCGACAAAAGCAGAACGCAATAAAGTTGGTTAATTGGTTCCTTTTTTGATCAGGCATAAGATAGATCTTAAGTTGACGCTACCATATCCTCTAGACTCAGCACCATGTTCCCTTGCAACAGTTGATGACAATTCAATTAGAACTGACACGTAAGAGGCATCAGTTGAGCAAACTACACAGCGACATACTTAATATACTCTGTATGTGTGTGAAGGTAATGCACCTCAGAGTCAGCATTCAGTTCCTGGTATGTTTGACTATTTGGAAGAGCTGGTGTTTGAGTCGGCTTTGCTAGAACCCCATCGGCCTTTTTTGCCACTGACCGTCCAATGCGTAGCCTTATTGTCAACCATTTTATGTTTGTGATATCATATCTTGCCTTTTATTAATCTTTGTAGTTGTTTGTTTCCGTGCGTGTTTGTGTTGACTGTGGATCTGCATTTTATATCCTTTTTTTGTGACGGACAATTACGCTCCTAGATCTGTCAAATGTATTGACTGCAGGAAGCGATAGAAAACCCCAAATGTACTGCTATCAGGGCAGAAAACGAAGACTCATTTTGATTTGAAGAGAAATATAAAAAGATCGGACAGGGAAAGTAGCATTCAAGGAGGACAGTAAACCACAAAACACGAGTAATGCTGACACTACGACTCTATTCATTAATCGCTTTTGTGCCAGCGGCAAATATGCACCAAAGCTCCAAGGCGTCTCAATCAAACCGAGACTGCAATATTTCGTATGTGTCGTGCTCGGCCGTTTCCAAAAGTCCAATATCACAGTCTTTCTTACTATTGCAAATGACATATCTGTCATATCTGTCATTGCTGATGACCAGGAAGATCTGTTTTCACCATAGGAGGAAACAGACATTAGAATGATTATAGCACTGTCAATCATACCGGAATTCAGGAATACAAGCGTATGTCATGTTTGACACTGGGATGATAAAAAAGGAGAATGTTCAATGTGAAACAAATTAAAGAGGTTAAGGGGCTTTGATATTTTACCCCTAAAATTCTTTTGCAAAACTGCAAATGAACTCTTTCAATAGAATTACCTTGAATAAACCCCCAGACTTCACATGAGTAGTTAAATAGGTGTTATTAACTTATCAAAAAGATCTAATTGATGCTTTGGTCAAATAAATGTAAATTTATATAAGTATTTGCTCATTTTAAAGATTGCCTTCTGGGCTTGACCCGCCAAAGTAGTCTGTTCTTCTACTGGAATGTTTTAATAACATATTTAATGGCTGTTATTTTCTAGATGTCTGGTAACACTCGGAAAATTGAAAATTATTTAAAAGAAACACACACAATGTAACGGACTATACAAGAACCAAACATTGTTCATATCATGGATATGTATGTCTGTAATAACCTATAATGTTTGAAATAATGTTCGGATATAAAATATTTAATGTTATTATTTTTTTATGTCTAAAGGTAAGTTGCAATAAAACCTTAGTTTTTTATTGGATGATTTTTTCAATTTTTTTTAATATGCGGAAAATAGAAAATGATTCTAACATTACAAAATGTAACGGCCTTTACGAGAACCTAACATTATTAATATCATGGACACGTCTGTCTGTGATATTTGTAAGGTTTGGAATAATTTTGAATGTAACATCATTAATGTTCTTAATGCCTTAAGTTAAAAAAAATTAACTTAACAAGGTAACGTAAATTACGGTAGCATAGGCTGTCCTCCTTGAATGCTACTTTCCCTGTCCGATCTTTTTAAATTTCTTTTAATAACTTAATAACGCATGTATTCACGGTATAGAAATTAAGTAAACGAACGTTTGTATTATAAAAAAGAATGATTAATAAAGATAATTAAAAATGCAAACTCCCTCTTTCATATCTGTTTAGTCTTCAAAATGCAGTAAATCTTCTTTTTTTTATATGTGACGTATTCTACAGCCTGTAACACGATTAGATGGCAGACAAGTTGCCAAATACTACAGACATATAAGGGCTTTCACAATAATAGGGTCTACAAAACTCTCCCGGGGGAGGGAGGGTTCACTTTATTAGCTCAAGGCCTATAATATGCAAGAGGTGTTCAACTTATAACGACATTTTTTGATATGTTATTTTTAAGGGGTAAGTGTTTATCATAAAAAATACGTGATTTAATTATGTGAAACCGACATTTAGAACGTATGCTTTAACAATAATCTCATATTTCACGCGGTTCTCTTGAAATTAAATTCTGAATCAGGGGCATACTATGTTCAAATGTTAAACCTAAATGTTTCTATTGCAGTAGAGTTTTACCTTAAACCAAATAATTCCACTAAATGCATATCATATACTGAACAAAAAAAGAAACTTCCGCATTTTAATCTGTGATTTGCATAGGGATTACTTTGTTACACTTTGTACACCAATCTAGATACAATTTCATCATTTTATACTTATCACTTAGTCAAGCTGGTCAATATTAATAATGATCAAGAACCAGAGTTAGTATGTTGCTGCTAAAACATGTTTTTTTCAAATTGCGAAATCACTATATTTGTATTATAAAGGGAGGTAATCTGAAAATATTCATTCTTGAAAGCTGTATGGCGCAAAAGTGAGTAAACAGGTCAGCTTACTTTCTCCGTCTTTTTGGTGCTGGGGTTATCTTCTGTTTATTTCAATAGAACAAAACTGTATTAAATCAAAGTTTAAACCACAAGACCCGGAAATGTTGTTTAAACCAAAACAAGGGGAATAACTGTGTGTACAAGTTTGATTCAAGGAAAACTGTTTTCATGACAGTGTTGGCCTTTTAACAAAGGTATTAACATATAAGACCAAACATAATATATTTTCATTGTGTCTACATGTATGAGTAAAATTGAGGAAGTTTCTTTTTTTGTTGAGTATACTAGTTTAAAACTGTATTTGCAACTTAAATATGATCGTATGTTTTATTTTAAGGCAAAACATATAAATATTGAATTAAAAGCTCGAATTTCTCGCAATATTAAGAAATTGACAGATAAGACGATAGTTTGGTCGTATTTTACCTGATTTTTAAAGTTAATCAAACTAAGCATCTTATTCATACTTTGTAAAACAAAACATGAATAGTTATTGTTGCTGTAATATCACATACAATATAAAGATATTTTTGGTCGAAATTTATATTGTTTTCATGATTATTTGCAATAAATCTTAAGTTATATTGTTTTCTTTCTTTTTTTACAAAAAGGTAATAAAACTTTTCTCTATGTGTTTGTGGTTGACTGTCGTCCTTGAATGCTACTTTTCCTGTTCGATTCTTATATCTATAATTACTTATTTTTTTATAGAGGATAAAATCAATAAAATGCCCAAAGCTGATGTTTCGAACTAGAAGTTCTCATGAATTTAATCATTTTAAAAGTCGAATTTCATGTTAATGTTAGCTGAAATCGTGAAAAACGACAAATAGTGAAGAAAAAAAGCATATTCCACCTTTTTACGTTCAGACATATCAGAATACTATAACATTAAACGACACTTTACAAGCATGTTTTTTTGCAAATATGTATTGTAGTTATTGTTATAATTAAAGAGTTTTATTTCAAAACATCATTATCTACCTTTTTTCAAAAATTCTGTTGCAGCAAAATAAGGAAGCATATAATAGTTCATATCATAATGTTATATATCGAAGGAATCATTAGACGAGGCATTAAAACATATTAGACGAGAACGTCAAGATATGTGATAAGAGTTACGTTATAAGAAGAAGAAGATTTTATTCATAAATCGATAGGCCATAGGCCCGTGAGATACTACAAATGCATATATGCATAGAACGTATGACATAGCAATAAACATCCTTAGAGTTCTAAGTATTTACATGAACATTATTCTGTTATAAACGTAACATTATATTATTTATATTCCCAATTAATACAAAGTTGAACACCTCATGTACGAGTATATATATCTATGAAAGTGTTGTCTATATTTATTTTACCCAATAAATGTGATTGTTTGATTGGTGTTTTACGTCAATTTTAGCACATGTAAAACAATACGATTTTTTATCTTAGAGGCAGACCACCTAATTTTTAAGTGAATACAGTATAGTAGGAGAATTTGTTTTACTGAGCATGTTCATGAGCGGTAATGTAAGAAGCAGAAACATTCACGCCCCCTAGTAGGATCAGCTTAATTTGTAATTTTCAAATACAGTCGAACCTCGATAGCTCGAAGTCAGCGGGACCATAGGGATATGTTCGAGCTATCGGTGGTTTCGAGGCATCGAGGTAACGGTAAAAACCAAAATATCTATCCGAATTTGTGTACCACCCGAAATAGTGTTACTTGTGTACGTGATGTATCGTTCTCAGTATGTTTTTTATGTTCATGCATGTTTGTTTAAACCTCATAACGGATATATAACATGTAATTGTTACACTGAAAATACAAGAAAAACTGCAATAATGTGTTTTTTTTATCATTTATTTAAAGAAATATCACACTAATAGATTTTAACATACATTCCAGAAGTCCGAATAATGAGAACAAGGTAAGACTGGTTTCGGTACAGAAAATTGAATAGAAAAGACAATAGCGTAGCACATAATTCACTGTTGTAATATCTTACTACATTTTTGTTTATACAATTGTTTTATTTAAAAAAGTTTGTAATGGGTGATTGCTTTGTACATGACTTCATCAATTCATCTTTCACAACTAATTAAGAAGTGAACACGCTTTATTTTAATTATTGTTTTATTTTTCAACAGACATTATTTAATTAGAAAATCAACCGTGTTTAATTTATCGTAATTAACAGTAAACGATGTTCACTAAACAAAATGTGTATCTGTCTATTATCACTTTTCAATCATAAATGTTCGCACCTTTAACAATCAACTTTATCTGTTTTCGCACTATGATCGAACTTACTACAAACAAATACAAATGCGTCGATTACAATTAATATGGCCGACGTCGCATGGCAACGGATCATCACCTTCGATTAAGCGGGGTTTAAATTCACACAAAAATGGATCTTCAGACCGTAAAAAGTATTCGAGCGAGCCGGGGTATTCGAGAAATAATATTCGAATAATCGAGGTTAAATTACATTGAATTATATAGGAGTTGTGTCGGGACCGGAAAATGTGTTCGAGTTACCAATGGTATTCGAATCACCGGTGTTCCAGCTATCGAGGTTCGACTGTACATCTCTATTTGGATCGATTATCCCAAACGATTAGTACAAAATAACGCTACAGATTTGTAGTACAGGGAGATTTTCCCCGCCACACTGTACTAAATTAACGCTTTAGTAAAAGTTAATAAATACTGAAAAGAGGAGATCCTTTGGAAGCAACACAAACAACCAAGATAATAAAGTAGAGTACATGAAAGGTAACGTGTCAAGCAAACCTCTCATCCCTCTAGTACCATATAAACTCATAAATTTCAATTTAATCAACTCGGCATGTTTTGTACTTTATGTTAACCAGTATTCACCTTCATGAGACAGATGGCTGAAGGCTAGCAGGACTTATGGGATGGCAAGTTGTCCGTCGTCCGCCCTTCCGTTGACTGTTTGCCTCTTTGAGAAGATAGGGTCTTCATTTCTCACATGATATTTACCAAACGTTAAATGATTGTTAATATCAATGAAATCTGGGACAAGTTCGAAAACAATTCATTTGGACTAGTAACACCAGATTTATGGCCTTTGATTTAGTTAAAAATGCTGTATGTTGTTACCTCGTTAAGACGATAGGGCCTTCATTGTTCATCTAATCTTTATCAAACTTTAGCAGATTACTAATATTAATGAAAGCTAGGGCAAATTTGAAAATAAAGAAGCTAAATAGGACCAGTAACACGGGAGTTATGTCCCCTGTTTTAGTTAAACGATGTTATATTTTGCCTCGTTAAGACTACAGGGTCTTCATTTTACATCTGAACTTTACTAATCTTTGCAGGAATGTGATCAATCAAATCTCGGACAAGTTCGACAACCAGCCTGATCAGATCAGTAATGCCTGAGTTACGGCCTTTGGTTTTCTTAATATCCAATATTTAATATATGTAGTCCGTCGGTCCGTCCGTCCGTAATGGCTGCCATTCCTGAACAACAGCAACCATGTTCTTCATATTTTGTATATTTAATACATACGACCCAAGGAGTTGCACGAATGTTTCGGATTTTGGCTCCGCCTCTGAGGCCGCTGGGTTGAAATGAATTTGATTTTAATTTGGTATGGCCATTTAGAGACTCGAGGCACAACATATGTAAAACGGGTGTTATCCTCCTGCGTAAAGGGGTCTCTTTACAGGGGCAAACATTGGAGGAGCTTGCAGTAAATTACTATTAGAGTTTCGACCTATCGACGATAACTTCTTCTATACCCTTTATGTTTTCAAGAGTATGTGGGATGTATGTCTTACTAAGGATGTGTAGATGCACCATAAGGTCTCGGACTTTGGCTACACCCATTAGAGCCCCTGGGGTATGCGGTCAAAAATCAAAAGAAAATGAATATATTGTCCAAATGTGAATAGTTACGATTCTAATTTGGTATGGCCTTTTAGGGACTCAAGGCACTACTTAAAAGTGATACAACAACTATTTCCCAAACCTATACTTTTAACCAGCACATACATATTATTATATGACCTGAACACCTGGATAGAGTTTTGATAAACGGTTTTGTAGAGCAATTTGTTTCCGTTGTTTGGTGGGTTAGTCTTAAGTTGCTACTACACTGTCGCCAAATAATGGATACACCTTATTTTGCATATGGTCGTTTCTACGTGTATTAGCCTCTTCACTTATTACAATGTCAAATATTTCCATTCTCATACGTTCCGTACGTGGATGTATTCTTTTGTCAAGGAACGAAAACATCTTCATCATTTCCATTCTGCATTCTTTGAACCAGAACACATACATGCAGGGGTCCATCACGCAGTTGAATATGTTGATCGCATCGATGGCTATCCTCAGCGGCACTGTGTCCAACTTCAATGATATAACACATGTAATCGCTAATGATGTAAAAACGATGACCACTATAAACACAAGCACTACTGAAATAGATTTGTATTGTTTAAAAGAATTAGCCGTTTCTGCTATCGTCATCGGCTTTTTTATCGTCCCGCCATTTGCACGAATAATGCGAAATATATTTAAATAGCTTAAGATTGAAACGACATTTATTAAAAAAAGGCAAACGCCATAAAACACAAATGAAGCATTGTTGCATTTTCCAATAACATCATAAAAGGTTGCTTGAGGGTAGGTCGTGTAGCACAAACCATATCTGATGAAGAAGTAGATACACGCCAGACACACCCAAACAGACAACACAAGCTTTTTGAAAATAGTTGGCGTAATGTTCAGCATATAAAAGTGAGGATTGCGGAATAGGAAAAGACGTTCTAACGACATTATTCCCACGGTCATGAAGGCAAGATAGAACCAGGCAACCCCAATTGTCTGGATCAAAATATTTGCCATATGATCCTCCACACATTTTCGCACGGTATAGCAAGTTATGGCCATGAAGTCGAACACTAATAATCCGGATGATAGAAATTTTGCAGGTTTTGGCGTTCCTCTGGTTCGGCTGAGTGCCACTAATGCAATAACGTTAAATACTAGGAAAATACAGCTGAGAGTTATCACAAAAACCTTAATCTCGCCATCGTAGCCTTCTAGCGGTAGTTCCATTCTTGCTAAAACAACGACCAGGAGTTAACTTGCAAATAATCACTATATATTCTTTGATTATTATAGCTAATATGTCCTCATAACGTTTTTTCCCGTGTTATCCGATACTTTCAAGTTCAAAGTTCAGCGCGTTCCATGTGACTGTTTTCGTTGTAGTTTTCTAAGTTGACTTTTTATATAACGGGATACTGACCAGATCGCTAAAGAAGAACCATTTATCTTACTTCCGATTCCAGATGACAGTCAGATACACGATTATCCCTAAAAAACAAATACACATTGTAAGACAAACCATTTTAATTTTAACAAAAATGTTTTTTTGTTTTTTTAAAAAATGCGATTATTGTTTTGTTTCACTTTACTGCAATTTCGCAATGATTTTTTAAAACAAGAACCTCAGTTACATTGCAAAGAATATAAGTTTACATAATTTAATGTATGAAAAAAATAGTTTAAAATATTATTATATAACACCTATATCATAAAATACATCAGTTGAATTTTCAATATATATATAGGGAGAAATATTTGTGAACTACCAAGGACAGACAGCCTTCGGACGAACTACGGCAGGGCGCCTAGCTTTGACGAGATACACAGAAATCAAGCGTATGCATTCACTTCCTAAAAAGGATAGCTGCAACACACGCTGATGAACTGTATCTCTACATCATAACCCACTCGTCTGGAGGCACAATTAACATATAGCCGCATACATTCATACAATTATAGCTCATATGTGTGGGCCACATTTAGGCATTCAACCACTCAAATCTATATTGGGACAGTGACAATGAAAGGTGCCGGATCTTGGGGATACTGTGAATTCAGTAAATATATTAAAGGGAGATAATTTGAACTCACTACGGCAACTATATATATATATTGTTAATGTTAAATTAATTTGTACATGTTGTGTTTAACCTTTTAACATTACTAGGTGGCTTTAGGAATCATACTTCCTCTATCATTGTATATTATTACCTGGTACATGGTAGTCACATTATATAAAATAGATATAAAATTCGCACACGAAATGTAGCATGCAAGGACCGCAGTAAACCAAAAGCACGCTTAGAACCAAACAACAATTATATACGTGAATTAAATGCAGGATATGACATCGCAAACACAAAATGGTTGACAATAGGGCTTCCGCATAGGAACAGTCAGTGGCAAAAAAGGCCGCTGGGGGTTTAAACCAGGTTCTGGGGTGTACCAGATCTCACTCATACTATTTCCATCCCAATAAAACGGGACAGTGTAAATAAAGATATCCCCGCCAGGTGATATTCTCTAACAAACAATCAGCATTAATAGGCAATATCAGTATAAAACATAAATGATCATGTATATATGAATATAAAAAACAACAAATCTAGAAAGCCACACAGCAAGTACTCAATGACTTGACAGAAGCCAGAGCAACAAGTGATCAAACCATAAGAGCTATAATTATAATAACTAATTAGGAATATAAAGCTAATACACCTGATGCGCTAAATTTTCTTAGTATTTTAACATCATTCAGTTCGTTTCTATTATTCTTACTGTCAGGCGGTCACCTTGTAAATCATATATACTTAAATAATGCAGAACAGAACAGAACATACATTTTATTTAATTGGTATATACGTACATGGTTATAGTCACATACATAAATTGTCATGCAAATAAGTGATTTTAGACAACGGTACATTTTCTATGAGCAATATTAACAAAAATGACTGATACATGAGGATGGAATACAAAATATCTAAACAGTGTTTAACTAATCAAGATTGAATTCCTTATAGCTAAAGCTGTCTCAAGATAGTTTGCTCACATTATAACAATAGTGTTATCCTGTGCTTGTAGTAATTCTAAGAGTTAAACATACTAGGTATATTGTAATAATAGATGTTGATATCAATTATCCGGATTCGTATGTAACAAAGACAAATCAAAATAAAATGGTATTCATCTTCCAAATCAATACCATGCATGACATCATTGACAGTATCTTTAATTTGAGTATCTACCAGTCTGTATTTTTCACGATTGCGCTGATACTCAGAAATGTGTTAAATAATATAACATTTTCTACATTAAATTATTTCTGCTGCTTTATACCAGAACACTGCTCTACCATGTATGCACTTGGATTGTGAAGCAATGAATCAGTTCGCCGGGAGGAAAGTAGCACATAATAATCGTAATATAATCCAGGTTTAGCGGTTTTCAAAATATCCAATAACTCATCTGTAAATCCGATTTCGTTCTTTCAGTTTGTTAGTGCAGATCAAGAAATACTTAAAGCCATATTCTAATACACCCGCACTATATAGCCTAGTTTAAAATATCTCGTTATATTGAACGATATATCACTGTAATTTTTGAAACGTTAGGAGAATAAGCATTGCGCATTCCGCATTCCGCATTGTAACGTATGCAACGTTAGGAGAGCAAGCAAAGCAATGCGAAAGATTTCAGATGTGTGCGTTATTTTCACATTTTAGGGGTATTAGAATAGAAATAGAACATCGTTTACGGTGAATTATCTATAATATATCACGGTTTGTCGTTAAATTGTAAACAATAATTTCACTCGCTCTTCGGGCTCGTGAAATTATTGTTAACAATTGAACTCCAAACCGTGATATATATAGTCAAACTATAAGCGATCATATAGTCAATACTGTAAGCGGCCATGTAGTCAAAATTGTAAACGGCCATAGAGTCAAAACTGTAATTGTCCATATAGTCAAAACTGTAAGAGATCATATAGTCAAAACAGTAATTGCCCATAGAGTCAAAACTTTAAGCGAACATATAGTCAAAACTTTAAGCGACCATGTAGTCAAAACAGTCATTGCCCATATAGTCAAAACAAGAGTTGCCCATATAGGCAAAACTGTAAGCGATCATATAGTCAAAACTTTAAACGACCATATATAGTCAAAACTGTAAGCGACCATATAGTCAAAATTGTACGCGACTATATAATCAAAACAATAATTGCCCATGAATTCAAAACTGTAAGCGACCATATAATCAAAACTGTAAGCGGCCATATAGTCAAAATGTAAGCGACCATATAGTCAAAACTGTAAACGATCATATAGTCAAAACTTTAAGCAACCATACAGTCAAATTAGTAAGCGGTCACATAATCAAAACTGTAAGTGACCATACAGTAAAAACTGTAAGCGACCATACAGTCAATACGTTAAGTGGCCATATAATCAAACTGTAAACGGCCATATAGTCCAAACAGTAATTGCCCATATAGTCAAAACTGTAAGCGGTCATATAATCAAAACAGTAATTGCCCATATAGTCAAAACTGTAAGCGACCATATAGTCAAAACTGTAAGGGGCCATATAGTCAAAACTGTAAACGACCATAGCGTCAAAACTGTAAGCGGCCATATTGTCAAAACTGTAAACGACCATATAGTCGAAACTGTGAACGACAATACAGTCAAAACTGTAAGCGACCATATAGTCAAAACAATAATTGCCCATATAATCAAAACTGTAAGCGACCATATAGTCAAAACTTTAAACGACCTTACAATTAAAACAGTAAGCGGTCATATAGTCAAAGCTGTAAGTGTCCATACAGTAAAAACTGTTAGCGACCATACATTCAAAACGTTAATTGGTCTTTTAATCAAAACTGAAATCGGCCATACAGTCAAAACTTCAAAACGAACATACAGTCAAAACAGTAAGCGACCATACAGTCAAAACGTTAAGCGACCATATAGTCAAAACAGAAATTGCCCATAAAGTCGAAACTGAAAGCAGCCATATAGTCAAAACAGTAATTGCCCATATAGCCAAAACTGTAAGCGACCATATAGTCAAAACTGTTAGCGATCATATAGTCAAAACTGTAAGCGGCCATATAGTCAAAACTGTAAGCGACCATATAGTCAAAACAGTAATTGCCCATATAGTCAAAACTGTAAGCGACCATATTGTCAAAACAGTAGGAGGCCATATAGTCAAATATGTCAGCGGCCATATAGTCAAAAGTGAAAGCGGCCACATAGTCAAAACAGTAAGCGGCCATATAATTAAATTTGTAAGCAACCGAAACTGTAAGCGGCCATACAGTCGAGACTGTAAGCGACCATATAGTCAAAATTGTAAGTGACAATAGAGTCAAAACGTTAAGCGACCATATAATCGAAACAGTAATTGCCCATATAGACAAGACTGTAAGCGAACATATAGTCAAGACTGTAAGAGACCATATAGTCAAAACAGTAATTGCCCATATAGTCCAAACTGTAAGCGACCATATGGTCAAACCTGTAAGTGATCATATAGTCAAAACAATAATTGCCCATATGTTCAAATCTGTAAGCGGCCACATAGTCAAAACTGTAAGCGACCATAATTATAGTCAAAACTATAAGCGACCAAACAGTCAAAACTTTAAACGACCATACAGTCAAAACTATAAGCGGTCATATAGTCAAAATTGTAAGCGACCATACAGGCAAAACTATAAGCGACCATATAGTCAAAACTGTAAGAGGCCATATTGTCAAATCTGTAAGCGGTCATTTAGTCTGAACTGTAAACGGCCATATAGTCAAAACAGTCGGTGGCCATATAGTCAAAAGTGAAAGCGGCCATATAATCAAAACATTAAGCGGCCATATAGTCAACATTTTAAGCGGCCATATAATCAAAATTGTAAGCGGCCATACAGTGAAGACTGTAAGCGGCCATATAGTCAAAACTTTAAGCGGCCATATAGTCAGAATGTAATTGCCCATATAGTCAAAACTGAAAGCGGCCATATAGTAAAAACAGTAATTGCCCATATAGCCAAAACTGTAAGCGACCATATGGTCAAAACTTTTAGCGATCATATAGTCAAAACTGTAAGCGGCCATATTGTCAAAACTGTAAGCGACCATATAGTCTAAACTGAAAACGGCCATATATTCAAAACAGTAGGGGCCATATAGTCAAATGTGTAAGCGGCCATATAGTCAAAAGTGAAAGCGGCCATATAGTCAAAACATTAAGCGGCCATATAATTAAATTTATAAGCGACCGAAACTGTAAGCGGCCATACAGTCGAGACTGTAAGCGACCATATAGTCAAAATTGTAAGTGACCATAGAGTCAAAACGTTAAGCGACCATATAGTCGAAACAGTAATTGCCCATATAGTCAAGACTGTAAGCGACCATATAGTCAAAACAGTAATTGCCCATATAGTCAAAACTGTAAGCGACCATATAGTCAAAAGTGTAAGTGATCAAATAGTCAAAACAATAATTGCCAATATATTCAAAACCGTAAGCGGCCACATAGTCAAAACTGTAAGCGACCATAATTATAGTCAAAACTGTTAGCGACCAAACAGTCAAAACGTTAAACGACCATACAGTAACTATAAGCGGTCATATAGTCAAAAGTGTAAGCGACCATACAGGCAAAACTATAAGCGAGCATATAGTCAAAACTGTAAGAGGCCAAATTGTCAAAACTGTAAACGGTCATTTAGTCTAAACTGTAAACGGCCATATAGTCAAAACAGTAGGTGGCCATATAGTCAAATATGTAAGCGGCCATATAGTCAAAAGTGAAAGCGGCCATATAGTCAAAACATTAAGCGGCCATATAGTCAAAATTTTAAGCGGCCATATAATCAAAATTGTAAGCGGCCATACAGTGAAGACTGTAAGCGGCCATATAGTCAAAACTTTAAGCGGCCATATAGTCAGAATGTTCAGCGCTCACAACTGTAAGCGGCCATATAGTCAAAACTGTAAGCGGCCATATAGTCTAAAATTTAAGCGTCCCCATAGTCAAAACAGTAATCGCCCATATAGTCAAAACAAAAAGCGGCCATATAATCAAAACTGTAAGCGATCATATAGTCAAAACTGTAAGTGGCCATATATTCGAAACTGTAAGGGTCATATAATCCAAACTGTAAGCGATCATATAATCAACTGTAAGCAACCATATATAGTCAAAATTATTACCGACCATATAGTCAAAACTGTAAACAACCATATAGTCAAATCGGCCATATACTCAAAACTGTAAGCGGTCATATATTCAAAACTGTAAGGGCCATATAGTCCAAACTGTAAGCGACCATATGGTCAAATCAGTAAGCGGCCATATTGTCAAAACTGTAAACGACCATATTGTCGAAACTCTGAACGACCATATAGTCAAAACTGTAAGCGACCATATAGTCAAAACAATAATTGCCCATATAATCAAAACTGTAAGCGACCATATAGTCAAAACTTTAAACGACCTTACAATTAAAACATAAAGCGGTCATATAGTCAAAGCTGTAAGTGTCCATACAGTAAAAACTGTTAGCGACCATACATTCAAAACGTTAATTGGTCTTTTAATCAAAACTGAAATCGGCCATACAGTCAAAACTTCAAAACGAACATACAGTCAAAACAGTAAGCGACCATACAGTCAAAACGTTAAGCGACCATATAGTCAAAACAGAAATTGCCCATATAGTCAAAACTGAAAGCGGCCATATAGTCAAAACAGTAATTGCCCATATAGCCAAAACTGTAAGCGACCATATAGTCAAAACTGTTAGCGATCATATAGTCAAAACTGTAAGCGGCCATATAGTCAAAACTGTAAGCGACCATATAGTCAAAACAGTAATTGCCCATATAGTCAAAACTGTAAGCGACCATATTGTCAAAACTGTAGGAGGCCATATTTTCAAACTGTAAGCGGTCATTTAGTCAAAGCTGTAAGTGTCCATACTGTAAAAACTGTAAGCGACCATACATTCAAAACGTTAATTGGTCCTATAATCAAAACTGAAATCGGCCATACAGTCAAAACTTCAAAACGACCATACAGTCAAAACAGTAAGCGACCGTACAGTCAAAACGTTAAGGACCATATAGTCAAAAGAGTAATTGCCCATATAGTCAAAACTGAAAGCGGCCATATAGTCAAAACAGTAATTGCCCATATATCTAAAACTGTAAGCGACCATATAGTCAAAATTGTTAGCGATCATATAGTCAAAACTGTAAGCGGCCATATAGTCAAAACTGTAAGCGACCATATAGTCAAAACAGTAATTGCCCATATAGTCAAAACTGTAAGCGACCCTATTGTCAAAACTGTAGGAGGCCATATTGTCAAACTGTAAGCGGTCATTTAGTCTAAACTGTAAACGGCCATATAGTCAAAACAGTAGGTGGCCATATAGTCAAATATGTAAGCGGCCATATAGTCAAAAGTGAAAGCGAAAACATTAAGCGGCCATATAATTAAATTTGTAAGCGACCGAAACTATAAGCGGCCATACAGTCGAGACTGTAAGAGACCATATATTCAAAATTGTAAGTGACCATAGAGTCAAAACGTTAAGCGACCATATAGTCGAAACAGTAATTGCCCATATAGTCAAGACTGTAAGCGACCATATAGTCAAAACAGTAATTGCCCATATAGTCAAAACTGTAAGCGACCATATAGTCAAAACTGTAAGTGACCATATAGTCAAAACAATAATTGCCCATATATTCAAAACTGTAGGCGGCCACATGGTCAAAACTGTAAGCGACCATAATTATAGTCAAAACTGTAAGCGACCAAACAGTCAAAACTTTAAACGACCACACAGTCAAAACTATAAGCGGTCATATAGTCAAAATTGTAAGCGACCATACAGGCAAAACTATAAGCGTCCATATAGTCAAAACTGTAATAGGCCATATTGTCAAAACTGTAAGCGGTCATTTAGTCTAAACTGTAAACGGCCATATAGTCAAAACAGTAGGTGGCCATATAGTCAAATATGTAAGCGACCATATAGTCAAAAGTGAAAGCGGCCATATAGTCAAAATTTTAAGCGGCCATACAGTCAAGACTGTAAGCGACCATAAAGTCAAAATTGTAAGCGGCCATATAGTCAAAACGTTCAGCGATCACAACTGTAAGCGTCCATATAGTCAAAACAGTAATCGCCCATATAGTCAAAACTAAAAGCGGCCATATAATCAAAACTGTAAGCGATCATATAGTCAAAACTGTAAGTGGCCATATATTCGAAACTGTAAGGGGCATATAATCCAAACTGTAAGCGACCATATAATCAACTGTAAGCAACCATATATAGTCAAAATTATTTCCGGCCATATAGTCAAAACTGTTAACAACCATATAGTCAAATCGGCCATATAGTCAAAACTGTAAGCGGTCATTTATTCAAAACTGTAAGGGCCATATAGTCCAAACTGTAAGCGACCATATGGTCAAATCAGTAAGCGGCCATATTGTCAAAACTGTAAACGACCATATTGTCGAAACTCTGAACGACCATATAGTCAAAACTGTAAGCGACCATATAGTCAAAACAATAATTGCCCATATAATCAAAACTGTAAGCGACCATATAATCAACTGTAAGCAACCATATATAGTCAAAATTATTACCGGCCATATAGTCAAAACTGTTAACAACCATATAGTCAAATCGGCCATATAGTCCAAAACTGTAAGCGACCATATAGTCAAATCAGTAAGCGACAATATAGTCAAAACAGTAAGCGATCATATAGTCAAAACTGTAAGCGACCATATAGTCAAAACTGTAAGCGATCATATAGTCAAAACTGTAAGCGACCATATAGTCAAAACAGTAAGCGATCATATAGTCAAAACAGTAAGCGACCATATAGTCAAAACTGTAAGCGACCATATAGTCAAAACTGTAAGGGCCATATAGTCCAAACTGTAAGCGACCATATAGTCAAAACAGTAAGCGACCATATAGTCAAAACAGTAAGCGACCATATAGTCAAAACTGTAAGCGACCATATAGTCAAAACTGTAAGCGACCATATAGTCAAAACAGTAAGCGATCATATAGTCAAAACTGTAAGCGACCATATAGTCAAAACAGTAAGCGATCATATAGTCAAAACTGTAAGCGACCATATAGTCAAAACAGTAAGCGATCATATAGTCAAAACTGTAAGCGACCATATAGTCAAAACAGTAAGCGATCATATAGTCAAAACTGTAAGCGACCATATAGTCAAAACTGTAAGCGATCATATAGTCAAAACAGTAAGCGACCATATAGTCAAAACAGTAAGCGATCATATAGTCAAAACTGTAAGCGATCATATAGTCAAAACAGTAAGCGATCATATAGTCAAAACTGTAAGCGACCATATAGTCAAAACAGTAAGCGATCATATAGTCAAAACAGTAAGCGACCATATAGTCAAAACAGTAAGCGATCATATAGTCAAAACAGTAAGCGACCATATAGTCAAAACAGTAAGCGACCATATAGTCAAAACTGTAAGCGATCATATAGTCAAAACTTTAAGCGACCATATAGTCAAAACTATCTGTGGCCATATAGTAAAAACTTTAAGGGACCATATAGTCAAAACTGTAAGTTCCGTGATATTTGTACACATCAAATATATCTTCTTTTTTTCCACAGTGTAAAAATACAAATAATATTAATCCAGTTCGTTACTTTATTAGTGAACGTTTATTTTTTCATACAGCTTTTAAAATTCAAGATGCAAGATTATTGTGGGAAGAATTGTATACAAATACAAAAATATACAAATACTGGCATAAGTTGGGAGGACAATAGGGTAAGAGTGAGGAGGTTTGATCACCATAGAACCTGGTTTAACCACCTCTCTCCCCCCTCACACCCACACCCCAACCAGCATCTTTTTGCCACTGGCCGTTCCCGAGGCGGGAGTCCTATCGTGGACACTTTTATGTTTATGGAGTCATATATCGTGCCTTTCTTTATCCTTGTAACGGTTGTTCGTTTCGACGCGTGTCTGGTTTTGGACATTCATCGCGCAATTTAGCCATTGAAAATGGTAGATATCCGAAATTAAGAACTGTATACATTATATCCAGAATATAGTCAAAAACCAGTATCATTTCTTGCTGGTATGTCCACTATTTAAGCACTTAAAACGGAAATATTTTAAAACCTATTTTCAGATGGCCCACGATGCGTTTATGTCTAATAATCCGAACAGAACAATTATAAACTTATCACAATATGTTTATCATGCATTTAAACTTCAAAATGAAACGCAAGCTTAAGTTTCTTCACCACATTTCAACATGTATTCCATTAATTCTCTGTGAACTTCAATGTAGATTTTGTAAACCATGTATTTGTGTTGTTCTCATGTATTGTATATGAACACTGTGTATGCTATATAAGCGTTGTACTGAATGTTTAATGTTGACTAGAGTTATTTGTAGTTGTGTAGCCTATAAACGTTGTACTGAATGTTTAATGTTGAATTGAGTGATTTCTAGTTGTGTTTGCTATAAATGTTGTACTGAATGTTTAATGTTGAATAGAGTTATTTGTAGTTGTGTAGGCTATAAACTTTTTACTGAATGTTTAATGTTGAAAAGAGTTATTTGTACAGTTATGTGTTAACTGGGTTTCTTGAATTCTACATTTCCTGTTCATGTTGTGTACCTAGTTTTACATGAATAAAATAAATACCGATCAGGGAGATCCTATTGAGGGAATAAACACAACCAAGCGAATAAAATAGCAGACTCGATTGTAGAGAGTCTGTTCATTAGAGGTAATGTAGGTAATGTATAGGTTTACCATCACTAATTACATGTACGCCTCCGAGGTGTAGTCGAATGTAGTTCTTATAATAAAAAGTAATCCCTCCTTCTTTGATGAAAACGGGCATTATAAGTAGGGGAAAACTGCCCATTCCTATTCGATTTTGTGGTTGTATGTATAAGAAGCGTATTAATAAGTTTTACTGGATCACTGATGAACATTTCGAAATTTCGACTCTATGCTTACACTTTGTGAGCAATGAAAACAGACAATCAATGAAAACAGCTGTACCCTTGACCTGTTTAGCAAACAAACAAGAACTTTCTTACATGTCTTGTGACCCCACCTTTTTTGGTGTTTTTTCTAGAGGAAAATTAGTTTTCTATATGATAATTACACTGTTACATTATCCATACTTGAGTTGAATTTGCAGCAAATCATTAATATGTGACACTTTAACATTGGTATCTATGGGGAAAATAATTAGTGGTATAATGCCTATATAAGCATCACCTCCCACGCCCCCTGCATCACCGACTTAAGCTACTCGCGATATAAAACACACTGTTTTGTTATATGGCCCGGTCGTTTCATTCAGAATCAAAGCCAACGGTAAAAACTGTGAAAAATAAATATATTCCTCAGCATTACAGGTAGGGGATATTGTATAGAATTATATATCAGACTCAAAGAATAATTATCAATATACATAAATATCCCCTACCTGTAATGATGAGGAATATATTTATTTTTCACAGTTTTTACCGTTGGCTTTGATTCTGAATGAAACGACCGGGCCATATAACAAAACAATGTGTTTTATATCGCGAGTAGCTTAAGCCGGTGATGCAGGGGGCGTGGGAGGTGATGCTTATATAGGCATTATACCACTAATTATTTTCCCCATAGATACCAATGTTAAAGTGTCACATATTAATGATTTGCTGCAAATTCAACTCAAGTATGGATAATGTAACAGTGTAATTATCATATAGAAAACTAATTTTCCTCTTGAAAAATCACCAAAAAAGGTGGGGTCACAAGACATGTAAGAAAAATTAAATTATGACAAAACTCACTAACTGTGAAAATGCGTAAGCAAGTGTATTCATTCCTTTTACACGTGTGACATGATGGGCTTGGCGATAATTGTTGTTTTGAACGAACGAAACGAACTAACGAATGAATGGTGTTTTACGGCACGTCGACACATAAATAGTGGAGTGCGTGGTCCAGTGGTAGAGCGCCGAACTCCAGATCGAGAGATCGTGGGTTCGATCCTCGCCATGGCCACGTTATTTATCCTTGAGCAAGATAATTAATCCACATTGCTTAGTACTGGTTCGAAGCCATCGAGAGTGATTATTCTAAGTTGCAATAACTTGTTTAGCAATCGATGCAAATTAAATATGTTTAAACTAATAAATAGGTCATATTTTGCGCAAAAACTGATGAAAGATGAAGAAATCAAGCAGTAATTGAAAATTAATGTAAATGTATAATGATAAAACTATTTACAAATAAGGAATAGTAATATAAACCATGTTTATATGTAATTCAACAAATGCCCGTCAACGGGTATATAAACAGGCAAATATATATAAGAACACATTATAATGAGTAATATACATTACTATACATAATATACACAATATACATAATATACATAATATACATAATATACATAATATACATTTATATACATAATATACATTTATATACATAATATACATTAATATACATAATATACATAATATACATAATATACATTTATATACATAATATACATTTATATACATAATATACATTAATATACATAATATACATAATATACATAATATACACAATATACATAATATACACAATATACATTAATATACATAATATACATTTATATACATAATATACACAATATATATAATATACACAATATACATTAATATACATAATATACACAATATACATAATATACATAATATACATAATATACATTTATATACCTAATATACATTAATATACATAATATACATAATATACATTTATATACATGTACATAATATACATTAATATACATAATATACATTCATATACATAATATACATTTATATACATAATATTCATAATATACATTAATATACATAATAAACATAATATACATTTATATACATAATATACATAATATACATTTATATACATTTATATACATAATATACATAATATACGAATGTAAGACTGAATGGATAAATGAACTAAGTGAACGAATGAGTTGTTGCATGTTATGGAAAGAGAGAAATACTTATATTCATGTAGTCGTGTAACAGACTGTAAAATATACTGTATAAACATGATAAATACACTATGTTCTTGGTTATTTCACTATAATAATTATGTATTTATGCATTACTTAAAAATGTTCATAGGCCATATTTGGCTTAAATAAATAAATAAACATTTTTGTTTTTTAATTTGTATTTACGAATGTCGAAACAAAATGGAGGCGCTCATATGAAAAATGACACGAATCCATTTCAAACAGTGGTCTGTTGTTCTTCTGTTTCAAGAAACTCTACCAATTAACACGACGCCAGTACTTAGATGGCAAAGCAGCAGAATATGTATTTTTATTAACAGTTTAAATCTGAAATCTGTGAACAAGACGGCCAGGTCTAATGAAATAAAATTTGCAATTTTCGCTTTTTTTATATTGTACAACTGTGAAACATATTTTACATTGTGATAAACAACGATTATAAAATACTAAATAACATTCCCTAACGTAAAATATATATTAGCCCTCCTTGCTGAATGACTCGGATGAATATAATTTTTAGACAAGGAAAAGGAGCCCAAGTCCCCTGTAAAAAAAAAAGCTTAAAAAGTATGAAAAAAAACAACACTGCAGTAATTTTACCCTAATATTTTGTAATCCAAAAGCTAGATGCTTTCTCTTGCAAAACTGGACAAATATTGGTTTCAGAATGAACACTTCATTTTGTCAGAATTATTAACAGTATTAAAATGCTAAGCAGCAATATCTTACATATTGCTAGGGAGTGCAGACATTATCCCCTCCTAGATATTTTCACATAGGATCACGTGCATCTGATCTCTAGTTTTGAAAGTAATCAACACTTCACCGGGTCACAGAAGTAAAATGATTTTGCAATATGTTTTAACCATAAATTACGATTTAACAAAAAATGTTTAGTTCTTACCTCATTCCGACCAGTACCACCTTCATCCATATTTCAATTATAACTAATCGCCCTTGTAGATACATACATATGTTGTTTATTTGTGTATTCATTTGTTAAAATAATATGTTTTTTTTACTGCCATTGGTATGCTAGCTTTGCATAACCCATGTACGTGTTTATTTTCTTTTTTCATTGAAACAATTCTCTCTCTCTCATCATAGACTGAACTATAAAATTACTAGTATATTCGTACCTACTTCATGATATATATTGACTTTTTCCATAAGCTTATTGTGTGTGATGCGTAACTCCGCCTACTTTACTGTCATATTGCGTTGTGGACATTTCCTCCAAGAACGCTACCAGCATGATAATTTACAGATATAGATCCTCCTGTTGTTTGTTAACAATAATTTACAGATATAGATCCTCCTGTTGTTTGTTAACAATAATTTACAGATATAGATCCTCCTGTTGTTTGTTAACAATAATTTGTATTAACGGAACATTGTATAGATATCTTTGTTACATATATATGTGGAAGATTTCCACTCTTTTTTCTTCTTTCAACAAAACGAGAAAGAAAAAATGGGTACTAACTATATAAGAGAAAAAAATGAATAACTAAAATAGGGCCATTATTAGTAGTAAACTTTAAATAAAATAACATACATGCACAGGCACATTTTCAATGAGTAAATAATGAAAATACATAATGCGATGGGTATTGTGTTTTTTGTTGTTGTTGTTTTTTAGGTATTGTTGTTGTTTTTAATGTATTTCTCTCTTTTAGTATGAATGATAAAAATGTAATCCATTTAAAAAAACAAAAACATGATCGGGCAGAAATCTTCCACAAAAACCAAAAACATCGTATTATCTTAAGTTTACACTTTATTATATATGTTTTAAATCAAAATGTATATACAAACCATGTATGAAAAAATGTTGAAAATAAAGATATTATATTAAAAAAAACACAATAATTTACAATGAATATGGTGACTACAAAACTGTTGGTTGATTCGAGAACAAGGAACATGGGAAGATCTATTCTATTGGATTTGTCAAATTTTGGTTTATTGTAGACGGAAATAGTTCACGTTATGCACGGTGACGAATTGAATTGAATTGGATTCTATAGTCGTACCAACAGCTTAGGTCATATAGCGACTTTTCCAACTTCCATTGGTAGAGGAAGACACCCAGGTGTCCCTGCGGGCAAATTTCGTGCACGGGCGGGCACCTGAGTAGAACCAACGACGTTCCACAAGCCGCCTGGTAGCTTCCTCACACAAAGATTCCTATGCCCATGAGGAGTCAACCCCACAGCCATATAATCAAAATTGTAAGCGGCCATACAGTGAAGACTGTAAGCGGCCATATAGTCAAAACTTTAAGCGGCCATATAGTCAGAATGTTCAGCGATCACAACTGTAAGCGGCCATATAGTCAAAACTGTAAGCGGCCATATAGTCTAAAATTTAAGCGTCCCCATAGTCAAAACAGTAATCGCCCATATAGTCAAAACAAAAAGCGGCCATATAATCAAAACTGTAAGCGATCATATAGTCAAAACTGTAAGTGGCCATATATTCGAAACTGTAAGGGTCATATAATCCAAACTGTAAGCGATCATATAATCAACTGTAAGCAACCATATATAGTCAAAATTATTACCGGCCATATAGTCAAAACTGTAAACAACGATATAGTCAAATCGGCCATATACTCAAAACTGTAAGCGGTCTTATATTCAAAACTGTAAGGGCCATATAGGAGACGTTCTTGATAACATTTTCAATAAAGGTCAAGTTTCATCATTAAGTACCTATGACTTTTCTACACTATATACAACCTTACTACATCATCTTATTAAAGACAAGCTAATTTCTCTTATTCAAAAAACATTCGCTAGAGAAAATACTACATTTTTGGCATGTAATAATATTAAAGCGTTTTTCACTAACGGCAGTTTAGACAATTATACTATGTGGACTTGCTATGAAGTTTGTGAAGCACTCATCTTCCTATTAGATAATATTTTCGTCAGGTATGGTACCACCGTTTATAGACAAATTGTAGGTATCCCTACGGGTATGAACTGTGCACCACTTGTCGCAGATTTGTTTTTATTTTGCTATGAATGGGATTTCATGTTGAGTCTTTCACCAGATAACCAGGCAGATGTTATTGAAGCTTTTAATGACACCTCTCGGTATCTGGATGACATACTGAACATTGACAACCCTTTCTTTCCAACTATGGTTGATAATATTTATCCTAAAGAACTTCGGCTTAATAAAGAAAATATATCTGATAATAACGCTTCTTTTCTTGATTTAGATCTCTCGATTGAAAATGGTAAAATAATTAGCAAAATCTATGACAAGAGAGATGATTTTAATTTTGACATTGTTAATTATCCCCACTTGGATGGGGATGTTCCCCGAGCAACTTCTTATGGGGTGTATCTGTCTCAACTTATTCGTTTTTCTAGAGCTTGTACTCGAGTTGAGGACTTTAATATTCGTAGTCTTTGTATAACTAAAAAGTTACTCAATCAGGGTTACCGTTACCATAAACTTCGTAAAACCTTTGCAAAATTTTATTATCGTAACCCTGATCTTCTTTCCAAATATAAATGTAATTTAAGGACTCTTCTGCGACAAGGACTATCACAACCTGACTTCTATGGTGATGTGATTTATAAACTTCGTAAGATTCTTGGTCATGATCACTTTCATACTATCTTTGTTAAACTTGTTAAAAAGTTTATCAAAAGAGGTTATGACCCTATCATTTTGCAACGTACTGCATGCTTGGTGGTGGACCCTTTTACAGTTCGCCACTATGCTTTCCTCTTTAATTGTACGATGACCGGACAGGCTGTGGACCCTGTGATGACGCCTACCTAAAGCCCATTGGGACGGTGGCGTTTGATGTTTGTCCATGATCTTTCTTGTCGTGCCCTTAATGGTTTATTCTCTTACTGCTCTGGCTTCTGCAAAGTCACTGAGTACCTTCATTGTGGCTTTCTAGGCTATTGTTTTTCTGTATTATATTCACACGAGCATATTTGTGTTTTACTTATATTGCCTATTGATGCTGCCTTGTTGGTTAGAGATTAGATCATGGCGGGGATTTCTTTATTTACAATGTCCTGTTTTAATGGGATGACAGTAGGGTAAGTGTGAGGTTTGGTGCACCCTAGAACCGGTTTAAACCCCCAGTGGCCTACTTTGCCACTGACCGTTCCAAAGCGGTAGCCCTATTGTCAACCCTTTTGTGTTTGTGATGTCGTTTGCATTTTTTATTACTTTCCTCTTTTCGTTTGTCTATTTGCGTGTTTGTTTTTGTGTTTTGTGGTTGACTGTCGTCCTTGAATGCTGCTTTCCCTGTCCGATATATTTTTATCCTTTTTTGTAAGCGACCATATAGTCAAATCAGTAAGCGGCCATATTGTCAAAACTGTAAACGACCATATAGTCGAAACTCTGAACGACCATATAGTCAAAACTGTAAGCGACCATATAGTCAAAACAATAATTGCCCATATAATCAAAACTGTAAGCGACTATATAGTCAAAACTTTAAACGACCTTACAGTTAAAACAGTAAGCGGTCATATAGTCAAAGCTGTAAGTGTCCATACAGTAAAAACTGTAAGCGACCATACATTCAAAACGTTAATTGGTCCTATAATCAAAACTGAAATCGGCCATACAGTCAAAACTTCAAAACGACCATACAGTCAAAACAGTAAGCGACCGTACAGTCAAAACGTTAAGGACCATATAGTCAAAAGAGTAATTGCCCATATAGTCAAAACTGAAAGCGGCCATATAGTCAAAACAGTAATTGCCCATATATCTAAAACTGTAAGCGACCATATAGTCAAAACTGTTAGCGATCATATAGTCAAAACTGTAAGCGGCCATATAGTCAAAACTGTAAGCGACCATATAGTCAAAACAGTAATTGCCCATATAGTCAAAACTGTAAGCGACCCTATTGTCAAAACTGTAGGAGGCCATATTGTCAAACTGTAAGCGGTCATTTAGTCTAAACTGTAAACGGCCATATAGTCAAAACAGTAGGTGGCCATATAGTCAAATATGTAAGCGGCCATATAGTCAAAAGTGAAAGCGAAAACATTAAGCGGCCATATAATTAAATTTGTAAGCGACCGAAACTGTAAGCGGCCATACAGTCGAGACTGTAAGCGACCATATATTCAAAATTGTAAGTGACCATAGAGTCAAAACGTTAAGTGACCATATAGTCGAAACAGTAATTGCCCATATAGTCAAGACTGTAAGCGACCATATAGTCAAAACAGTAATTGCCCATATAGTCAAAACTGTAAGCGACCATATAGTCAAAACTGTAAGTGACCATATAGTCAAAACAATAATTGCACATATATTCAAAACTGTAGGCGGCCACATGGTCAAAACTGTAAGCGACCATAATTATAGTCAAAACTGTAAGCGACCAAACAGTCAAAACTTTAAACGACCATACAGTCAAAACTATAAGCGGTCATATAGTCAAAATTGTAAGCGACCATACAGGCAAAACTATAAGCGACCATATAGTCAAAACTGTAAGAGACCATATTGTCAAAACTGTAAGCGGTCATTTAGTCTAAACTGTAAACGGCCATATAGTCAAAACAGTAGGTGGCCATAAAGTCAAATATGTAAGCGACCATATAGTCAAAAGTGAAAGCGGCCATATAGTCAAAATTTTAAGCGGCCATATAATCAATATTGTAAGCGGCCATACAGTCAATACTGTAAGCGACCATAAAGTCAAAATTGTAAGCGGCCATATAGTCAAAACTTTAAGCGGCCATATAGTCAAAACGTTCAGCGATCACAACTGTAAGCGTCCATATAGTCAAAACAGTAATCGCCCATATAGTCAAAACTAAAAGCGGCCATATAATCAAAACTGTAAGCGATCATATAGACAAAACTGTAAGTGGCCATATATTCGAAACTGTAAGGGGCATATAATCCAAACTGTAAGCGACCATATAATCAACTGTAAGCAACCATATATAGTCAAAATTATTACCGGCCATATAGTCAAAACTGTAAACAACCATATAGTCAAATCGGCCATATAGTCAAAACTGTAAGCGGTCATATATTCAAAACTGTAATGGCCATATAGTCCAAACTGTAAGCGACCATATAGTCAAATCAGTAGGCGACTATATAGTCAAAACAGTAAGCGACCATATAGTCAAAACAGTAAGCGATCATATAGTCAAAACTGTAAGCGACCATATAGTCAAAACTATCTGTGGCCATATAGTAAAAACTTTAAGGGACCATATAGTCAAAACTGTAAGTTCCGTGATATTTGTACACATCAAAAATATCTTCTTTTTTTCCACAGTGTAAAAATACAAATAATATTAATCCAGTTCGTTACTTTATTAGTGAACGTTTATTTTTTCATACAGCTTTTAAAATTCAAGATGCAAGATTATTGTGGGAAGAATTGTATACAAATACAAAAATATACAAATACTGGCATAAGTTGGGAGGACAATAGGGTAAGAGTGAGGAGGTTTGATCACCATAGAACCTGGTTTAACCACCTCTCTCCCCCCACACACCCACACCCCACCCAGCATCTTTTTGCCACTGGCCGTTCCCGAGGCGGGAGTCCTATCGTGGACACTTTTATGTTTATGGAGTCATATATCGTGCCTTTCTTTATCCTTGTAACGGTTGTTCGTTTCGACGCGTGTTTGGTTTTGGACATTCATCGCGCAATTTAGCCATTGAAAATGGTAGATATCCGAAATTAAGAACTGTATACATTATATCCAGAATATAGTCAAAAACCAGTATCATTTCTTGCTGGTATGTCCACTATTTAAGCACTTAAAAAGGTAATATTTTAAAACCTATTTTCAGATGGCCCACGGTGCGTTTATGTCTAATAATCCGAACAGAACAATTATAAACTTATCACAATATGTTTATCATGCATTTAAACTTCAAAATGAAACGCAAGCTTAAGTTTCTTCACCACATTTCAACATGTATTCCATTAATTCTCTGTGAACTTCAATGTAGATTTTTGTAAACCATGTTTTTGTGTTGTTCTCATGTATTGTATATGAACACTGTGTATGCTATATAAGCGTTGTACTGAATGTTTAATGTTGACTAGAGTTATTTGTAGTTGTGTAGTCTATAAACGTTGTACTGAATGTTTAATGTTGAATTGAGTGATTTCTAGTTGTGTTTGCTATAAATGTTGTACTGAATGTTTAATGTTGAATAGAGTTATTTGTAGTTGTGTAGGCTATAAACTTTTTACTGAATGTTTAATGTTGAATAGAGTTATTTGTACAGTTATGTGTTAACTGGGTTTCTTGATTTCTACATTTCCTGTTCATGTTGTGTACCTAGTTTTACATGAATAAAATAAATACCGATCAGGGAGATCCTATTGAGGGAATAAACACAACCAAGCGAATAAAATAGCAGACTCGATTGTAGAGAGTCTGTTCATTAGAGGTAATGTAGGTAATGTATAGGTTTACCATCACTAATTACATGTACGCCTCCGAGGTGTAGTCGAATGTAGTTCTTATAATAAAAAGTAATCCCTCCTTCTTTGATGAAAACGGGCATTATAAGTAGGGGAAAACTGCCCATTCCTATTCGATTTTGTGGTTGTATGTATAAGAAGCGTATTAATAAGTTTTACTGGATCACTGATGAACATTTCGAAATTTCGACTCTATGCTTACACTTTGTGAGCAATGAAAACAGACAATCAATGAAAACAGCTGTACCCTTGACCTGTTTAGCAAGCAAACAAGAACTTTCTTACATGTCTTGTGACCCCACCTTTTTTGGTGTTTTTTCAAGAGGAAAATTAGTTTTCTATATGATAATTACACTGTTACATTATCCATACTTGAGTTGAATTTGTAGCAAATCATTAATATGTGACACTTTAACATTGGTATCTATGGGGAAAATAATTAGTGGTATAATGCCTATATAAGCATCACCTCCCACGCCCCCTGCATCACCGGCTTAAGCTACTCGCGATATAAAACACACTGTTTTGTTATATGGCCCGGTCGTTTCATTCAGAATCAAAGCCAACGGTAAAAACTGTGAAAAATAAATATATTCCTCAGCATTACAGGTAGGGGATATTGTATAGAATTATATATCAGACTCAAAGAATAATTATCAATATACATAAATATCCCCTACCTGTAATGATGAGGAATATATTTATTTTTCACAGTTTTTACCGTTGGCTTTGATTCTGAATGAAACGACCGGGCCATATAACAAAACAATGTGTTTTATATCGCGAGTAGCTTAAGCCGGTGATGCAGGGGGCGTGGGAGGTGATGCTTATATAGGCATTATACCACTAATTATTTTCCCCATAGATACCAATGTTAAAGTGTCACATATTAATGATTTGCTGCAAATTCAACTCAAGTATGGATAATGTAACAGTGTAATTATCATATAGAAAACTAATTTTCCTCTTGAAAAATCACCAAAAAAGGTGGGGTCACAAGACATGTAAGAAAAATTAAATTATGACAAAACTCACTAACTGTGAAAATGCGTAAGCAAGTGTATTCATTCCTTTTACACGTGTGACATGATGGGCTTGGCGATAATTGTTGTTTTGAACGAACGAAACGAACTAACGAATGAATGGTGTTTTACGGCACGTCGACACATAAATAGTGGAGTGCGTGGTCCAGTGGTAGAGCGCCGAACTCCAGATCGAGACATCGTGGGTTCGATCCTCGCCATGGCCACGTTATTTATCCTTGAGCAAGATAATTAATCCACATTGCTTAGTACTGGTTCGAAGCCATCGAGAGTGATTATTCTAAGTTGCAATAACTTGTTTAGCAATCGATGCACATTAAATATGTTTAAACTAATAAATAGGTCATATTTTGCGCAAAAACTGATGAAAGATGAAGAAATCAAGCAGTAATTGAAAATTAATGTAAATGTATAATGATAAAACTATTTACAAATAAGGAATAGTAATATAAACCATGTTTATATGTAATTCAACAAATGCCCGTCAACGGGTATATAAACAGGCAAATATATATAAGAACACATTATAATGAGTAATATACATTACTATACATAATATACATAATATACATACTATACATAATATACATAATATACATTTATATACATAATATACATTTATATACATAATATACATTAATATACATAATATACATAATATACATAATATACATTTATATACATAATATACATTAATATACATAATATACATTTATATACATAATATACATTTATATACATAATATACACAATAAACATAATATACACAATATACATTAATATATATAATATACACAATATACATTAATATACATAATATACACAATATACATAATATACATAATATACATAATATACATTTATATACCTAATATACATTAATATACATAATATACATAATATACATTTATATACATGTACATAATATACATTAATATATATAATATACACAATATACATTACTATACATAATATACACAATATACATAATATACATAATATACATAATATACATTTATATACCTAATAAACATAATATACACAATATACATAATATACACAATATACATTAATATATATAATATACACAATATACATTAATATACATAATATACACAATATACACAATATACATAATATACATAATATACATAATATACATTTATATACCTAATATACATTAATATACATAATATTCATAATATACATTAATATACATAATATACACACTATACATAATATACATAATATACATAATATACATTTATATACCTAATATACATTAATATACATAATATACATAATATACATTTATATACATGTACATAATATACATTAATATACATAATATACATTCATATACATAATATACATTTATATAGATAATATTCATAATATATATTAATATACATAATAAACATAATAAACATTTATATACATAATATACATAATATACATTTATATACATAATATACATAATATACGAATGTAAGACTGAATGGATAAATGAACTAAGTGAACGAATGAGTTGTTGCATGTTATGGAAAGAGAGAAATACTTATATTCATGTAGTCGTGTAACAGACTGTAAAATATACTGTATAAACATGATAAATACACTATGTTCTTGGTTATTTCACTATAATAATTATGTATTTATGCATTACTTCAAAATGTTCATAGGCCATATTTGGCTTAAATAAATAAATAAACATTTTTGTTTTTTAATTTGTATTTACGAATGTCGAAACAAAATGGAGGCGCTCATATGAAAAATGACACGAATCCATTTCAAACAGTGGTCTGTTGTTCTTCTGTTTCAAGAAACTCTACCAATTAACACGACGCCAGTACTTAGATGGCAAAGCAGCAGAATATGTATTTTTATTAACAGTTTAAATCTGAAATCTGTGAACAAGACGGCCAGGTCTAATGAAATAAAATTTGCAATTTTCGCTTTTTTTATATTGTACAACTGTGAAACATATTTTACATTGTGATAAACAACGATTATAAAATACTAAATAACATTCCCTAACGTAAAATATATATTAGCCCTCCTTGCTGAATGACTCGGATGAATATAATTTTTAGACAAGGAAAAGGAGCCCAAGTCCCCTGTAAAAAAAAAGCTTAAAAAGTATGAAAAAAAAAAACACTGCAGTAATTTTACCCTAATATTTTGTAATCCAAAAGCTAGATGCTTTCTCTTGCAAAACTGGACAAATATTGGTTTCAGAATGAACACTTCATTTTGTCAGAATTATTAACAGTATTAAAATGCTAAGCAGCAATATCTTACATATTGCTAGGGAGTGCAGACATTATCCCCTCCTAGATATTTTCACATAGGATCACGTGCATCTGATCTCTAGTTTTGAAAGTAATCAACACTTCACCGGGTCACAGAAGTAAAATGATTTTGCAATATGTTTTAACCATAAATTACGATTTAACAAAAAATGTTTAGTTCTTACCTCATTCCGACCAGTACCACCTTCATCCATATTTCAATTATAACTAATCGCCCTTGTAGATACATACATATGTCGTTTATTTGTGTATTCATTTGTTAAAATAATATGTTTTTTTTACTGCCATTGGTATGCTAGCTTTGCATAACCCATGTACGTGTTTATTTTCTTTTTTCATTGAAACAATTCTCTCTCTCTCATCATAGACTGAACTATAAAATTACTAGTATATTCGTACCTACTTCATGATATATATTGACTTTTTCCATAAGCTTATTGTGTGTGATGCGTAACTCCGCCTACTTTACTGTCATATTGCGTTGAGGACATTTCCTCCAAGAACGCTACCAGCATGATAATTTACAGATATAGATCCTCCTGTTGTTTGTTAACAATAATTTACAGATATAGATCCTCCTGTTGTTTGTTAACAATAATTTACAGATATAGATCCTCCTGTTGTTTGTTAACAATAATTTGTATTAACGGAACATTGTATAGATATCTTTGTTACATATATATGTGGAAGATTTCCACTCTTTTTTCTTCTTTCAACAAAACGAGAAAGAAAAAATGGGTACTAACTATATAAGAGAAAAAAATGAATAACTAAAATAGGGCCATTATTAGTAATAAACTTTAAATAAAATAACATACATGCACAGGCACATTTTCAATGAGTAAATAATGAAAATACATAATGCGATGGGTATTGTGTTTTTTGTTGTTGTTGTTTTTTAGGTATTGTTGTTGTTTTTAATGTATTTCTCTCTTTTAGTATGAATGATAAAAATGTAATCCATTTAAAAAAACAAAAACATGATCGGGCAGAAATCTTCCACAAAAACCAAAAACATCGTATTATCTTAAGTTTACACTTTATTATATATGTTTTAAATCAAAATGTATATACAAACCATGTATGAAAAAATGTTGAAAATAAAGATATTATATTAAAAAAAAAACAATAATTTACAATGAATATGGTGACTACAAAACTGTTGGTTGATTCGAGAACAAGGAACATGGGAAGATCTATTCTATTGGATTTGTCAAATTTTGGTTTATTGTAGACGGAAATAGTTCACGTTATGCACGGTGACGAATTGAATTGAATTGGATTCTATAGTCGTACCAACAGCTTAGGTCATATAGCGACTTTTCCAACTTCCATTGGTAGAGGAAGACACCCAGGTGTCCCTGCGGGCAAATTTCGTGCACGGGCGGGCACCTGAGTAGAACCAACGACGTTCCACAAGCCGACTGGTAGCTTCCTCACACAAAGATTCCTATGCCCATGAGAAGTCAACCCCACAGCGGTGAAGGGCTTCAAGTGAGAGACTATAACCACTCGGCCAAAGACGCACCGCAATGTGAAGAACACATACATGTGGACCCACGGACGCACCGCATTGTGAAGGACACATACATGTGGGCCACGGACGCACCTCAATGTGAAGGACACATACATGTGTGCCACGGACGCACCGCATTGTGAAGGACACATACATGTGGGCCACGGACGCACCGCAATGTGAAGGACACATACATGTGGGCCACGGACGCACTTCATTGTGAAGGACACATACATGTGGGACACGGACGCACCGCAATGTAAAGAACACATACATGTGTGCCACGGACGCACCGCATTGTGAAGGACACATACATGTTGGTCACGGACGCACCGCAATGTGAAGAACACATACATGTGGGCCACGGACGCACCGCATTGTGAAGGACACATACATGTGGGCCACGGACGCACCGCAATGTAAAGAACACATACATGTGGGCCACGGACGCACCGCATTGTGAAGGACACATACATGTGGGCCACGGACGCACCGCAATAAAAAGAACACATACATGTGGGCCACGGACGCACCGAATTGTGAAGGACACATACATGTGGGCCACGGACGCACCGCATTGTGAAGGACACATACATGTGGGCCACGGACGCACCGCATTGTGAAGGACATATACATGTGGGCCACGGACGCACCGCATTGTGAAGGACACATACATGTGGGCCACGGACGCACCGCAAAAGAACACATACATGTGGGCCACGGACGCACCGAATTGTGAAGAACACATACATGTGGGCCACGGACGCACCGCATTGTGAAGGACACATACATGTGGGCCACGGACGCACCGCATTGTGAAGGACACATACATGTGGGCCACGGACGCACCGCATTGTGAAGGACACATACATGTGGGCCACGGACGCACCGCATTGTGAAGGACACATACATGTGGGCCACGGACGCACCGCATTGTGAAGGACACATACATGTGGGCCACGGACGCACCGCACTGTGAAAGACAAATACATGTGAGCCACGGACGTACCGCATTGTGAAGGACACATACATGTGGGTCACGGAAGCACCGCATTGTGAAGGACACATACATGTGTTCTTAACATTTTATTGATGGAACCAAGGAAGAAAGTAATAGTTAACGCCGTTACATTTACGTGTTCATTTATTGGTTACATTTACGTGTTCATTTATTGGTTACGTAAATACGTGTTCATTTATTGGTTACATTCACGTGTTCATTTATTGGTTACATTTACGTGTTCATTTATTGGTTACATTCACGTGTTCATTTATTGGTTACATTTATGTGTTCATTTATTGGTTACATTTACGTGTTCATTTATTGGTTACATTTACGTGTTCATTTACGTTATTGGTTATATTTACGTGTTCATTTATTGGTTACATTCACGTGTTCATTTATTGGTTACATTTACGTGTTCATTTATTGGTTACATTCGCGTGTTCATTTATTGGTTACATTTACGTGTTCATTTACGTTATTGGTTATATTTACGTGTTCATTTATTGGTTACATTCACGTGTTCATTTATTGGTTACATTTACGTGTTCATTTATTGGTTACATTCACGTGTTCATTTATTGGTTACATTTACGTGGGTTACATTTACGTGTTCATTTATTGGTTACATTTACGTGTTCATTTATTGGTTACATTTACGTGTTCATTTATTGGTTACATTCACGTGTTCATTTATTGGTTACATTTACGTGTTCAATGATCAATAAAGATTGGCGTCTGTCGTGTAGGATTTGTAATTCCAAAAGCAGATCTTCTAGAGGACATATGGAGTCCGGATTAAAAAAATAAAAGCGTATGCCCACACACCTCACCCCACCACACACTACAACCAACCCAAATTATATACTGGATTCGCGAATGCATCAATATCATTAAAATCAAATCCTAAGTATGATTTAATAATATATGCTTTTATAGCGCAGAGATAGAGAGAGAGTCTGAATTTAATGAGATTGCGAATGCATCAATTGAAAACATATAGATGACAACGCTGGTATTTCATTTACAGTTATAAAGAGTTCTAAGCAACGGTGAAATTACAAGTTCAATTTATGTTATTTCAGTATTTTACTTATGTAAACTAGCAATGGATATAACTATTTCATAGTACATGTACATACCCTTCTTAAACTATATGCTTCTTTGTAGCATTTCTTTGTAATTGCATGTTCATCAGATCATGGCGAATTCTGGGATGGAATTTAAATATAAAGGTACGGTCATATGGCGACTCTTCAGCTTCCACTGGTGGAGGAAAACACTGGTGACCCTCCGGGAAATGTTTGTGCACGTGCGGGCACCTGGGTAGAACCATCGGCGATATTGCGTTAGAATAAAATGTATACTTCGGCATATCACTCCGCCGTTAAAACAATCAAAATGGACACCACCATTGCGTTTCCCATAGGGTTATGGTATAGCGTTTGTTCTTGCCATCACTTTCTAAAATCTCACCTCTAAAACGCTTACCTACACTTAAGAAAAACCTAAATTAATCATAAACGGAGTTCCATTCAATTGTTTATCACTCAGCAGCACCCCTTAGCATTAGTGGCATCAGGTCACGATGTTGATTTCTGATCGCCATTTTAGCTATGGTCATGTGACAAATTATGACGTAATCGCAAACTACTTTCCAAGAAGTTGAAATGGAAGGACGAAGTCTACGTAGGATGACATAAGTTATATTTTTTTTATATTTTTCAACTTTGTTTTACGGCATGTCTAATCAAGTTGCCTAATTTTTAAGTCATCCGCACTAGATAAAAATCGCAGCCTCACAAATATTGACAAACAACTCTCTATCATATCAGAGCGACGGCAATATTAGAGGAAACAACACCCTGAGAAATAAGTCGACACAGCCGGGGGAAAAATTGACACTATTCTGTATCTTAATAATATGTTATCATACCTCATCTCTTTCCCAACCATCCCTCATGTCAACCTCAATAATGAGGTAATAGTATAACCAACTAAATTGGAACAGAGTCAATATTAGAGGAAATTAACCGCAGGCAAATACCTGGGCACAGCCGGGAAAAAACTGGATCATATTGCGTATCTTTATAATATACTATCATACCTCATATCTGAAGTTTGCTCTCTCAACTCTCATGTCAACATAAATAATGAGGTAAAATTATAACCAATAACACTCTATTATATCAGAACGACGGAAATATTAAAAGAAACAACACCCTGGGAAATAACTGGTCACAGCCGAGAAAAAACTGGACCATATTGTGTATCTCAATAGTATGTTATTTCTCATTTCCAAACGTTTTCTCGATCATCTCTCATGTCAACCTCATTAATGAAGCAATAGTATAACCAGTAACAATGTATTAAATCGGAGCGGCACCCTTCTTAGAGGAAAATAACCACTGGGAGACAACTGGACACAGCCGGGAAAAAACTGGAACATATTGTGTATCTCAATAATATGTTATCAAATTTCATCTCCAATGTTTTTCCGCTCATCTCTCATGAAAACCTCACTAATGAGGCAACGGTATAACTAATAACAATGTATTAAATCAGAGCGGCACCATTGTTAAAGGAAAATAACCGCTGGGAAATAACTGGACACAGCCGGAAAAAAACTGGACATTATTGTGTATCTCAATAATATGCTACCATATCTCATCTCCAATGTTTTACCGCACATCCCTCATGTTAACCTCACTAATGAGGCAATAGTATAACCAATAACACTCTATTAAATCAGAGCGGTACCATTGTTAGAGGAAAATAACTGCCGGGAAATAACTGGACACAGCCGGGGAAAAACTGGACATAATTGTGTATCTCAATAATATGTTATCATATCTCATTTCCAATGTTTTTCCGCTCATCTCTAATGCCAACCTCACTAATGAGGCAATAGTATAACCAATACCACTCTATTAAATCAGAGCGGTACCATTGTTAGAGGAAAATAACCGTCAGGAAATAACTGGACACAGCCGGGAAAAAACTGGACAATATTGCGTATCTCAATAATATGTTACCATATATCATCTCCAATGATCTCCCGCCCATCTTTCATGTCAACCTCATTAATGAGGCAATAGTATAACCAAAACACTCTATTAAATCAGAGCGGTACCATTGTTAGAGGAAAATAACCGCCGGGAAATAACTGGACACAGCCGGGAAAAAACTGGACCATATTGTGTATCTCAATAATATGTTATCATATCTCATCTCCCATGTTTTACCGCTCATCCCTCATGTCAACCTCATTAATGAGTCAATAGTATAACCAATAACACCCTATTAAATCAGAGCGGTACCATTGTTAGAGGAAAATAACTGCCGGGAAATAACTGGACACAGCCGGGAAAAAACTGGACCATATTGTTTATCTCAATAATATGTTATCATATCTCATCTCCAATGTTTTACCGCTCATCCCTCATGTCAACCTCATTAATGAGTCAATAGTATAACCAATAACACTCTATTAAATCAGAGCGGTACCATTGTTAGAGGAAAATAACTGCCGGGAAATAACTGGACACAGCCGGGAAAAAACTAGACTTTATTGTGTATCTCAATACTATGTTATCATATCTCATCTCCAATGTTTTCCCGCTCATCTCCTATGCCAACCTCACTATTGAGGCAATAGTATAACCAATAACACTCTATTAAATCAGAGCGGTACCATTGTTACAGGAAAATAACCGCCGGGAAATAATTGGACACAGCCGGGAAAAAAATGAACATTATTGTGTATCTCAATAATATGTTATCATATCTCATCTCCAATGTTTTCCCGCTCATCTCTCATGGCAACCTCACTAATGAGGCAATAGTATAGCCAATAGCACTCTATTAAATCAGAGCGGCACCATTGTTACAGGAAAATAACCGCCGGAAAATAACTGGACACAGCCGGGGAAAAACTGGACATTATTGTGTATCTTAATAATATGTTATCATATCTCATCTCCAATGTTTTCCCGCTCATCTCTCATGCCAACCTCACTAATGAGGCAATAGTATAACCAATAACATTCTATTAAATCAGAGCGGCACCATTGTTAGAGGAAAATAACCGCTGGGAATCAACTGGACAAATGACAACATATCTCATCTTTCATTTTTTCTGGCTCATAATATCCGTTACAATACTTTATTATTTCAGGGCAGTGATATACCAGACGGAAAAACGTGCCAGGAAATAACTGGACATAGCTGGGAAATAACTGGACATCACCGGGAAATAACTGGACCATATATTGTATTTAAACAATATGTCATCTCATTTTTTCAAGTTTTCTGGCTGATAATATCCGTAACATTACTTTATTATATCAGGGCAACGATATGGTAGACGGAATAGCGTGCTGGGAAATAACTGGACATAGCTGGGAAATAACTGGACGTACTTGGGAAATAACTGGACCATATATTATATTTGAATATCATAACTTATCTAAGACGTTTTTTCCGCCCACTTTTATGTCAAACTCTCTATTGAGGTAATAAAATTCGTAACAATACTCTGTTATATCAGAGTATTGATATGGCAGACTAAAAACACGCTCTAGGAAATAACTGGACATACCTGTGAAATAACTGGATATTGCCGGGAAATAACTGGACCATATACTGTATTTGAACAATATGTCCTCACATCTTTCATGTTTTCTCGCTCATAATATCCATAACAATACTGTATTATATCAGGGAAGTGATATGGTAGACGGAATAATGTGCTGGGAAATAACTGGACATAGCTGGGAAATAAATGGACATCACCGAGAAATAAATGGACCATATATTGTATTTGAACAATATGTCATCTCATTTTTTCAAGTTTTCTGGCTGATAATATCCGTAACATTACTTTATTATATCAGGGCAACGATATGGTAGACGGAATAGCGTGCTGGGAAATAACTGGACATAGCTGGGAAATAACTGGACGTACTTGGGAAATAACTGGACCATATATTATATTTGAATATCATAACTTATCTAAGACGTTTTTTCCGCCCACTTTTATGTCAAACTCTCTATTGAGGTAATAAAATTCGTAACAATACTCTGTTATATCAGAGTATTGATATGGCAGACTAAAAACACGCTCTAGGAAATAACTGGACATACCTGTGAAATAACTGGATATTGCCGGGAAATAACTGGACCATATACTGTATTTGAACAATATGTCCTCACATCTTTCATGTTTTCTCGCTCATAATATCCATAACAATACTGTATTATATCAGGGAAGTGATATGGTAGACGGAATAATGTGCTGGGAAATAACTGGACATAGCTGGGAAATAAATGGACATCACCGAGAAATAAATGGACCATATATTGTATTTGAACAATATTTCATCATATCTCATTTTTTCATGTTTTCTCGCTCATAATATCCGTAACAACACTTTGTTAAATCAGGGCAGCGATATGGTAGACGGAATAACATGCTGGGAAATAACTGGACATAGCTGGGAAATAACTGGACCATATATTATATTTGATTATCATATGTTATCTAAGGCGTTTTTCCGACCACTTTTATGTCGAGTTCTCTTATGAGGTATTAAAATCTGTAACAATACTCTATTATATCAGGGCAGTGATATGGTAGACGGAAAAAACGTAATTGGACTTAACTGGACATACCTGGGAAATAACTGGACATTGGCGGGAAATAATTGTACCATATACTGTATACGAACAATAAGTCATCATATCTCATCTTTCGTGTTTTCTCGCTCATAATATCCGTAAAAATACTGTATTATGTCATGGCAGTGATAAACGTGCTGGGAAATAACTGGACTCATCTTTCGTGTTTTTGCGCTCATAATATCCGTAACAATACTTTATTCTATCAGGGCAGCGATATGGTCGACGGAATAACGTGCTGGGAAATAACTGAAGATAGCCGGGAAATAATTGGACCATATATATATATTTAGCTGGAAAATGACTTGATATTACCGGGAAATAAGTGGACCATATATTGCATTTGAACAATGTGTAATCATATTTCATGTTTTCTCGCTCATAATATCCCCAACAATACTCTATTATATCAGGGAAGTGCTATGGTAGACGGAATAACGTGCTGGGAAATAACTGGACATAGCTGGGAAATAAATGGACATCACCGGGAAATAACTAGACCATATATTGTATTTGAACAATATGTCATCATATCTCTTCTTTTTTTTCTCGCTGATAATATCCGTAACAATACTGTATTATATCAGGGCAGTGATACTGTATAGACGGAATAACGTACTGTGAAACAACCGGACATAGCTATGAATAACTGGACACTGCCGGGAAATAAATGGACCATATATTGTATATGAACAATACGTATTCTTATCTCATATTTTTTTAGACCAAAATCACGGATCACGCTGATATAATTTTCACGCAATCACGCAAAAATATTGTTTGTTTAACGTGTCACGTTTTTAAAAACACCCCGATCAAGTTATCACACAAAAACCCTTTGGGACCCCCTATATACAACTCAACAACAGCATATATATCATAGCATGGAATATTAATATAAACAATTTGCGACGGAGTGACTGGACCTCTTGTTTGTGACTTTATTGTGTCGTTTTCTTATTTGTTTTTGATTGCGTTGAATTTCTTAATTGTGTGTAGACTCAATCTGTTTTGAAGTGCGATGTATTTAGTAGCCCTGTCGGAATGATAACCGTTCTCTTATTTACGTTCATTGGAAGTAAGAGCATGGTACAGCCCCGCCCCTTTAGTTATTCTGAAGTAAACTGTTTATTGTTTTGCATTCATTAAAAGAAAATTTCACCAACCATATATATTTCACCAGCCATACTGTAATATAGCGACGTGAAAATATCTAACTCAAGAATAGTCTTTAATATGTATTTTATTAAACTACTAATTATATTTCACAATAATCTATACACAGTTAAAAACCAGAATAAATGTTCCACTTTCAATAAATGTACAAGTTACAATTTGTAAGCAGTTCTAACGTTCAAAAGTGCGAGCTAAGCAGTCAAAATGAATTAGAATGAATATCTATCAGTCTGT